>NW_019291623.1:3938-17661 GCF_000500325.1 Leptinotarsa decemlineata
ATACAATCGAAACGTCGTGAAGTAACTTGGTTTGGAATCTTTCAATTTTCAATTTTCATTTTTTGGTTGTTGCTTGTATTTTATTTCATTGTAATCTCAGTTTCTTTGCTTGATATAATTGTTATTTTTCAGCCAATCTTTTTTAATTTTTACAGATTTTTTCAGGGATTTCAAATCAATATATATCATATTGGACAATGTCCAAAGTGATGAAATTCACCACGAAACATTGTCAATCAACTTCAAATAAAAATTACAGTGGACGGCTGCTCACCGGTATTTTACCGACAACGATCACCGGTCGGCGTGTGTGCAAGGTCCCGTTCCCACATGTGGTTCACTATTGGAATTTGGACGACTGGTACAAAGTCGTACAAAGAATAAATGAAGCTACTGCTTACGATATGATTAAAGCTGAAACGTTAAAACAAATTTCTCAACAAATTTCCTGTCGATTATCTCATTTATACTTCTTCGATCTCGAGTTTAACAAAAATATTTGTTGAATTCGATGTAATAAAGTGCCGGTTAGACGAATACCAGATTTGAGTTACATTATGTTAAACACTTCAAAGTAGGAGATTAGCAGTTGTTGCTGCAGGCCATTTATATAAATTACATATACGAAGCAACTAATGAGGGAAATCCATCGATGTTTCTTTTTCTTGATCTATGTGAAGCCTTCGACACTATGCAATGAGAAGAACGCTCTGCAGAAGTTCCTTAGAGTACAGTGCCCGGTCCGATTTCATTTGCAAACTTATTATCCTCGATACGAGTGGAAAAACCACAAACTTTGCGAATAACACTGCCATATTTGACACAACTCCTGATTGGAAAATTCTAAAACTCCCAGAATATGACATAAATTATGGGACAGGCATATGAAAAATACCTTCAATAACTTTCTGAGCATAATAGTTGAATTAAGATATTATATTGGAAACGCGTCATTTGAAAACCTTGTACTTTGCCTTTATTGAATCAAATATTCAATATGGAATTTCATATATACACCACACTACAAAAATACTTCTTCAAAATAATTCACAAAAACAGAGCAGTAATTCAACTAAAAACCTGTAGGTGATTTGTGTGCACATAGGATGCTGCTAAGGTATCTTTCCAAATGATATCATGCAGAAAAAACGTATCAACAATTCGTATGTTACGTATGTTTTATTTTTCTATCAAACCAAAGATCAAATTGACTCCACACAATTATTTACAGATTCAACACGGAACAGCAGTCAAACAAAAAATCGCATCCTACCAGACAAATGAAATATTTTCAATCGAAATTTGCCGATGCTTTCTCACGTCATTCCATAATAAGGATATAATTGAATTTTTCTTTACGGAATCACGTCAATCCTCTTCATTGTATTGGATAAATTATGAGATAATCGTTTCGGTTTGACGGCGGAATACAAATCAAAGGGTCGAGAGTCTGTATCGAAATTGACGACGATAGAATAACCGGTTGTTTTCATTCTCTTGGTGAAATTTTGTTGATTTTTCTTCTGAATCACTGTTACATCAAAGTTAAATATAATGAACACATTTGGCTGTTTTCCTTATCTCGGATGGAAAACAATTAAGGTCTCTTCAACTATCAATCAGCTGCTTAAATACGAGCAAGCACTAGAATATTTCTATAGACTTGTTAGGAGTGAGGAATGGAGGGATCTTTACTTTTTGGAATGCTCCAACATTTTGCGAAGTATTAAACTTCTCACTTTTCATGATGATTTCCTACCACATAGTAATGCTACATCCATCTATTTATTGATTATTACGTCCTTACTGGTTGATTTTTATAAAACTGTCACTAGTATATGTCTATCGCACACTAAACCCCAGTAGAAAGAAAGCTGGTCGTAAGCTATCTACAGTGACTGAACACTGAGCGTTTGTCCGACGAGAGAGGAGGAGCCTGTCTTTCGCTGACGTATGCGTGAGAGAAAGCAAATCCAGACAGACTGGTGCTGTAACGCGTTAGGTAACAAAGCGGTTCACCCTCCTATGAGAAGTTATCACTTCAAAAACGAAAAGTTGAATAATATGAAGGGTTGTGTCAAATCTATTTTCTGAATTTGTTGGCCTGCGAATCGTCATACCTGATATTTGGTCTGCAACTTATGTAAGCATTATCGAGCGCATTCTAATAGTATGAGATTTGAAGACAAGCTCTGCTTTTGTTGCCTCTTAGCTTTTGGTAATGGCCACCGCAGTTGTAGAAGAAACGTCTCTGGAAACCCGAAAACTGTGTCCAACAAACTCGGAAAATAGTCTATTGAAAACACCTGAAATAAATCACTGTCTCAAAACGCGTGTTCCACCAACCTAGTAAGCATCATCAGGAGATGACTGAGTCTTGGTTTTCTGTTTTCACTTGATTTATGTCACTTCAGAGGTTCCAAACTCTACCTACTCATCAAGCCGAAAAAATTTTGGCAGCACAGTTATCTTTGGCCGCGAAAGTTCACACCCTATATGTCGAACGAAAGAGAGTCGGGAGAATACGATTCTTAGTTACAAATAGTTTTATGAGAGAGAAGACATTGGCAGATCAGGATCTTCAGATGATGTGATGCTGCAGGTTTTTTCGGGTTTTCCTGCAGCTGAAAAAGCAAATGCATCACTGGAATCAATGAAGTCGCCCCGGAGCGCCAATTAATTTTAGTTATTGTTTTATAATTTCATGATTTGTATTTTGAAAGTGTTAATAATATTTGTTAATTGATATTTCATCGATAATGTGTATTATATAATTTACCAATTCCATGTGGGACCACTTGAATAGTAGGGAGCACATAAAAAGAAAGATTTGCTATAACCAAAAACACAAGAACACAATTTATCGGTAGTAAGAGTTTAACGCAAGAATAGGATGATAAAAAAGGAATCTTGAAAAATATATCTGAGTACATGCTTCAAAAACCCTTTCGGAATACGAGCACTGTGACATAAGAGGCAAGTAATTTATGAAAATGAAATCTACACATAGATGTACAGAAAACATATCTCCTACAAATATATCATCCAGATTGGTGCTGAAAAGGCAAGTATCCCATTCCGAAACATCGATGTCCACCATTGTGAATAACAGTGGTCCATATAGGTGAAATTGTATCTCTTTCATATACTATATTTTGGTAGCGTCCCTGTGAATGATATCTGATTCAATTCTATAACGGATATTTGGTGTACAAACTGAATGGGAAGAAGTGTTTTCTGTATAATCCAATTTTCATATAAAAGTAGTTGTTTCGAGAGTACTTCTGAGTAATTCAATGTTTGTATGGAAGTAGTTGTTCGAGACGGCTGTTTCTTTCAGTTTGTATCTGAAAGTAACGTCTATGCATGAATGACCTACATATCTTTGTTCAGAGTTTATTTTGAAGTTGATTGCTTTCTTCCTTCCTTTGGAAGTTTCCCACACTATTTGTTTGAAGATGGAGAAATAAAGAGCCAAAAGCTTCTTTACCATATATGTTAAAGTCGGAAAATGGAGGTGTACAAACTAGTACAAGGAATAAGAATGTAGCAATGGGAGTCATAAAAAATTAGAGAAAAAAAGAAATAATTACAATATTTTCCAGAGACTTGAACACTATTCCTTCAGAAAACATTTTGTCCTACAGTTAAATTATAGTCTCATTTTGAACGAAAATGTTTCAATGTTTTTCTTACTTATTATTAGAATTGTGTCATGTCCATTGGATTTTTCAACTTTTTTTCTGTCATAATCAACACAAATACACAAATATTCACACTATTTGAAATAATTTTTTTTATTTCTAACAAGTCATTTATTTTTATTGTATCTAAGATGCTGCTCAGAAAATATCTGCCATCTATTCATTTTATTGGGTAATGGACTTGGCCATACAGTTACGGAAAAATATAGAAGTTAAAATTTTCCGTATATTGTTCAAGTCAGTTTCAGAACTCCATTACCTGAAAAGTGTTGAAAAGTTGAAAATCAATGAGAAGAAAAAAAATAGAATGAAACAATACAAAAACTCATTTCATGAGTATGAAATGAGAATGTTACTTCAAAAGGAAATCAATTAATAATTATGTTCAACGATTCATGAAATCTGAAAGAACAAAATCCTTGTTAGTAAGTCGTGGTCGAATAGAACTTCTGATACCAAACGTTTTGTCTGCTATTGCGGCAGACATCATCAGTAGTATACGCGTTGACGAAGATTACATCTCGAAGTCTCAGCTGAGACTGAGTGGCGAGCTTCTGACTAAATCGTAGTTATAATTTAAGATAGTTGGGGGTGATAGTGGGGATGATGTCGGAATGAGGTGTCCATGCAAATGCTCCCTCCTAATTGGATCGCACGTCGGCTTGGTTGCCCTAACTGTTCCGATCTTTTGCTAGATTGTTGACAGGTATGCTGCAGATTGATGCAGCATACGTGTTGTATTGTGAGTACTGGATATCACGTTACGTTGCTATTTGTACCTTCTTCTTTCTGTTAAAATTGTTGGGATCCTTATAGATTTCATTGGCATATTCTATTACGTGGTCAATTTCTACTAGGACATGTTCTGCAATTGCGGATTTCTCCTATTCAATAAACGTGTAGCTTTCATTCTTGTGTTGATGCTGAGTTTGGTAGTTTCGAAGTAGATATTGCTTACCACTGGAGACTGGATCGTTGGTTGAGTTGGGGTATTTGATTTCTTGCACTGGAAACCCATTGGTCTGTAGAGCTTGGTCTACATGACGAAGTTTTTTTCCAAGGAAATATGGCTCACAAATTCTGGTGGCACAATCAACCAGAGTTTTCATCATAGCACATTTTTGTCCCGCATAATGATTTGAGTTCTTGTTGAGAAAACGATCAGTAGTATTAGACGCTTATTTATCGTGGCTCCAAATAACGTCTGGAACATAGTGAAATTTACAGGTAACTTTCAATGGAGTGCTGAGCACTTCCTTTTCGAAAACTTCCACGTAGAAGTTTGCAACCACATGACTGAAAGAACCTTTCGTGGCGACTCCATCCATTTTTTCAATAAACAGTTATTCCATTGGAAATATAATAGTGATAGATGAAATGACATCGAAACTAAACAGAATATCATACGGCTGCAGGTCCGAAGTACTTATTTTCTCGATGAAGTGAGATGAGTCTTTGATGTAGGATTCTCCATTTTGTACGTATGACTGCAGTAGATTCATTTTGTATTTCGCAAGATGAGTATTTACATGAAATGTCAAAAATATACCAACAGTGAAAAATGACAATGATAAATAAATCAATAAGTGAAGAGAAATTAGGAAACCAAATCAAGCTACTTCACGACGTGCTTGTGTGGCTGATTGCTGTATATAAAGAAATAAGCTTGATTGTAACTTGACTATTCGAACAAATATTTATGTTCATACCAAAAAAAATCGTCATTATTTCAGAATAAATTGCCTACTAGTACCCGTTACCATTGGGGTAATCAGGCCTTCTGAGAACCGAACAGAACAAGGTAGGTATATAGAGGCATTCCTATTATAGACTACCTCGCAAGATTCATTATTCTTATGTGAAATTTATCCTGAACTTTCGATGGAAACATTCTGTATTTCCAAAGCTGGATGCAACGTAGTGGATATAATTGAATTGATAGTTTTATTCACCCGACGTTCTGAAAGATTCCGGAGTTATTTTTAAAAGGCACGACATACAAGTTAATGTTTCGTACCACTAGCTGCATTATGAGTCTCATTTCAATGGTGCTACTTGTTAGATACGCAGCTATTCAATTCAACAGTCGTACATTACATCGACGACATTAATGCAGAGACTATCAAGTTACAAAATCTTGTCAAGTCTCGAATAGTAATAAACACTTCTGTAAAGAACATTGTATTTGCGAATTCAGGCGGTAAATCATTCGATTTTATAGCGCGGAACAACGCATTGCCATTCCATGAAAGTAAAGCAATTACTGAACTTGAACTTGAATTCGAAACGAACGACCCGTTTTTAATTTCAGTTTTGAACAAACTTTTCATCGATGAGAGTTCATTTTGATCGATTAGGTGCAGTATACAGGAGTGTTTTATCTTGGATCTTCTTGGATTTTGGCTTTGAATGATATTCCAAATTCCGAAGAAAAAGTTTCAGTGCAGTACTATAATGCAGTGTTGACGTAAACGGTCCATTTTGAACTGAGCTTTGACGAAATTGGCGTAAAAAAGTATCATTTTTAGTACTTTTTGATAAAAACAATTGAAGCAGCTCTCGTTGCTGAGAAGGTGCCACCAACATTTTTTTTTCAAATAGAAACAGAGGTCTTGTGAAAACTTGTTTCATTTCAATTTTCTATCCAACACTTCTCCATTGTTGGAAATGGAGTTAGACGTTTCTAATTACCGTGAACAACCTATGAGTATCATTATTTCATGTATGAAATTATTCAGAACTCACTGCAATTCATCGTATTCGACATTAAAAATTTGTATCATCCACTCTCTAACATTAGATTGAAGTCGCTGTTGATATCGTTGCAAACACCTTTTTTTTTCAATTCATAAATTCGGATTGTTCTGGTTGTGTATAGTATACCTACTTCAGATGTCACGCAGTCTTTCAAAAATATCTAGAAGCGTCACATCAGGCGATCAAGTGGGCTCTTCTGACAGATCACGTTTGTCTGTTTACCGGTTTGGAAAATTGTCAAACCTGAACGAGTTTTCAGGTTTCTGCAAGATGCATTACCTTTTTATCGCGACAACATGGTTTGAAAGTAGATAGACGACAAATATCCAAACCAGTGGATAAGGGTAACGTGATCCCTTACAGTGACCCCCTGCATTACCTGATATGACACCCTTTTTTGTAAGGTTCAATGAAATTTAAAGTTTATGTTACACAACCGTAGTACACTCCAGATCTCATGGTTGGATGGTTAGGGTAAGGAGTAAGAGGTGCTCCTTGAAAATGACCACAGAAACATTTCCTAATGAATTTGTAAGCAAATTTCATCATTGTCAGAAAGTGAATGGTTAATAATCTAAATGTTTACTGGAATGAACTGAAGTGGATTAAAATACATTCATTCTTGAAATTATGATAATAATTTGCCCTCAATACTGTATGTGTTGCTTTCCAACTCAAACTTGCTATGATTTCAACTAGTCAGTTGGAGGCATCAAAACTATGCTTCCACATCCACAATAAACCATTGCGGGTTGCGGTGGAGGGTCGAATACACCCACTCACTTCGAGCATAACCTAACCTAACCTGCTTCATAACCAGCAGTCTTTCAAACTCTTCAACAGGATAAATGTTTTTCTAATTAGTCAGTGGCCTATGCTTGAAGACTGGCAGTAAACAAATCGAAAGAAATGAACTCAATTTTGGAACGGGCACACTTGCAGACCGGTTTTGGGCTCATTAGCCACTCATCAGTGCAAGATAGTGGCCATCATCGACCTAAAGTCTATGATATTCCATAATTGAAAATCGGAATTCTTTCAGAGTATTTCATTCGTCTTCATAAGTTGGAGCGAACAACAAAATGTCACTCCATCTAGTGGACGAGGTACTAACCAACTGCATATCCGAAATGTGCCCGATTCCTCTGAATAAGAAAGAAACACTTTCCTATTAGTCAAGGATAAATGTTATGTATTGAAGATATTTCAATTGTATTGAAACACATTCATCAACTAACTATACAGTTTTGCCTGTGAATATCAATATTGAATATATCAATATTATTTCTGGAGAATAATTGTATTCACTGCTGTTTTGTATTCCGCAGAAAAATATCATTTGATTTATTATAAACCTATAAATGTCCACACAGAATTACCACAATTTTAAATTTTCCTATTCAACCAAAAAAATTATTTTGTAGCTTCCTGATGGTAATAGTAACCATAGTCGAAATATTCGAAATATAATGAAATATAATATACTTGCACTTTCGCTGCTACTTCGAATGATTTCAAAGCTTCACTCTCAAGTAGCCAGCAAAGATTACCCTTCTCTACGATTGATGCCGTTTGAACGGATCCATTCGGTACTATCGGAGAATTAGTAGGTGGGTACTCCGAAACCGGTTTTTCGGTGGTCATCCCGATCAAATTGATTTCAGCTTTTCCTACAGAGCATAAAAAAGTTACTAATGACTAATCTTCCAAACGGAAAACATTGCACACGGGTTTGTAATAGTTTCACTTCAACTTTCTGCGCGGCCATTAGCTGGGTTAGTTGTTGTTTTTTTTTCGTGGGTTATCTGCTACAAGGGTTTGGACCAGGAATTGAACATTTCAAAATTTTATATGTACCTATATAGTTGTTTTTATTTCCGCTTACAAATAATTTCTCAACCCTAACCAGTTGAATATCTCTCTTATAATAGCAAATTTCGAGAATCCTGAAAATCTACAAATCGGTCCCAAAAACAAATACATCAATACCTACTCGTTTACATTCATTTCATCAGGAACTCCCACTGTTCCAGTTTATCAGGAAATCAAGCCATAAATTTCATCTGGACCACCCGGTAAATCTCCGGTAAGGCTCGCATAAACCGTTATCGTTAAAAACAAGTAGCATAAAAAACGTGCTACTGTTATTACACCAACAATCAATTATCTTAATTTTAATTGTTCCTAAAGAAGCAGTTACCACCAGTGGCCACATGACTCACTGATATATGGACCAAATAAATTCGCACCGAAAATACAAATGAGCATTGCCGAACTGGGCTAGCCCTGTATTCAGCGGCAATCACTCACGCTATATGGGTAACAAACTTGTTACCGGAGAAGAGTTGTCCATATACAGACATCACTGCCGGATGCTGTTCCAAAGCACGTAAAATTTCTTATCGTGCACCTTTATGGAATAGTAATGACACCGTTAAAAAACTACATAATAAGCCGTTTCAATTGATATACTGAATACGAATATAAATACACCGATGTTTTGGAAGTGTTTATTGCTTTGTGGAGGAATTCTCTCGGGTTTATTTTACCTGAAAAATAAGGATTTTTTATCGACCCTGCGCGATGTATACACGTGTTGTTAACAGGCTTGTTCACCTCAGTCTCCATGTGATATTTTTTTGAAAATTCAATGTGAAATCTCTTACCTCAATTACTCTTCTTTCAGATACATGGGAGGCTAAAAAACTTGAACTAGTGAAATTCAATAAGCTTTATTGTTTGACGCATAATAAAGAGCTATTATGACCTAATTTCTTACTTGGGTTTTCCAAAGACAACTGATGGAATTTACAAAAGAACTAAATATGAATGTACACTGAATTTCTTTCAGTTCTTGATGAAGAAATGAGAAGCTCTGAAAGAAGATACCTAATTAGAGGTATCTTTCAGGGCGGTTTATCTTACCTCTATTTGCTTTTTCAATTTCAATTCAATACTGGTATGACATAAATATTCTCAGAAAGACATTTCTCATTCTTGAACGTCATTAGAAATTTCGATCCCTTTTTGAAAGGTCTCACACTTTTGTCAATACATGATGATGAACCATAGATAAGATACTGTTGATCACCAACTATCAAATTATTTAGTGAAAAAGCACAAATATTCTGAGTCTTTTTAAAAGTTTCGTTATTTCAAAATATTTCATTGTGAATAACCTTTTTGTAGAATTTGAGACAGAAAATATATTGCCATCAAAAAATCATAATTGAAAACATACCTCCGACGCGTTTGTCTGACTGAATGCAATTTCCTTGAGAAATATAGGAATGATTTTTATACGAATCTCACCAATGGACGAAATAATTCAACAAGTTGGTTTATGTGTATAATTCAATAATATTTTCTGAGAAATAGTTGGAATATGATGATATTACCCGTTAGAAGTCGGGACTACTGCTACTTTGCGAAATCTCAGCGAAAACGCTTGTATATCTCCTTTGAAATGTAATAAAAAACAGTTCACTATATATCGTTCTTCTTGAATAGGTTGAAAAAATCGCGATGGCATATGTCCATTGTGTATGAGGATAGCCTACCATTACAATGTTTAAAATAATGTCCACATATAATGTGGTTATTGGAAAGAAATTCGGATGAATACTACAAAATACCTAGTGATTAAATAAGTTAATTCCCTTAAGCAGTTTATATACATTGTAATAACCTCTACACTATATATTTAAATTTTTTTTTTGAGATGTACCCCAAAATTAAAATAATCGTGCGAGAAAATCTATCTTTTTCTTCTATGGAGACAAATTAGGAATCACACGTTAAAAGGTAAGACCTCGTTAGTCCTTAGCTCGCACAAGTTTCTCAACTTCTGAGAGTTGTCTTTCGTATGGGAGCGACAGCTGATGACGAAAAAACAGATTTTTAAACAGAAATAGATTCCTTGATCGTTCCTGAATGTTTCGGAACGTTCCAGACTATTCTCGAACACAGAATGTCTTCAAATATTTTGGAATTCTCAGAGAATACTTTCGAATACTTGGACTTTTCTAGGAATTTTTAGAAGGCAAAGAAAGATAGAGAGTCACGGCAACATACTCATATAACAACACACTTGCTCGTCTCACAATGATCTGAGATGTTTGGGGGAGTTCCCGAAAAATCCAAATTAATATGGAAAATTCCACCGCATCCCAAAATGTTTTGAAATGTTGTGGAATGCTCTGAACTTGTTCAGAACATTTTAGAGGCCGAAACTTCCAGCTCTTATGTCTTCAAAAGCAGACTTTCCAGGTTGAAATGGAACCTTCTTCACGGTTATGTTTCAGATCCATATGACATTTTTTATAGGTAATTCCATGTGAAATATCTCTCTCCACTGAAGTCATAACCTGGGTGTGACTTCTCTCACATGATGATACCACCTTTCAGATACATGGAAGACGTGAATTGTCTCTGACCTAGTAGAGCCACCATATCCACAATGAGAAAACTAGAGGTGCGAGGTGATACTTTTTACAATTCAGTGGATAACAATGAAGCGAGTATGATTCAGAATCACTCTTTGAGTTTTTGATGAAATATTCACTCAGTTTTCGTTATAATATTGAGAAGCATTGAGCAACAGGTGGTACGAATTGAACACAATATCTTCAGACAGGTTGTTTTCCTGACTTGGCGTGAAACGAACTCTCTTGGCACTTGTTGTTTTTCTTCATTTCAGTATAGGTATCAAAAATTCTATGCATCAGAGAGCGGAAACAGTTTTCATTTTTCGAGGTCATTGGAAATTCGGATTACAGTTTCGGAAACTTTGCACTTTTGTCACATGACAATAAACCAGTTCACGAGATCTTTTCATTCTTTACGTGTGTTACATCACACCTTAGATAATTCACCATCAGTGGTCAGCAAATATAAGGTGGAAATGAACAAATTTCGTAACCGACTCGAGTGTTGTTCAATATAAATTGATAAACAGTTGATATTTCTGTTGGCAAACCTTCGACCCAAAAATGTATGAATATAAATAGTGAAATCAAGTTGATAATGCACTAACCTGAATTATGGAATCCCTGCTGCAAATTCACCTCGCAAAGCAAAATATTTGAGCAGTTATATACTGTATGAGAAGCGATTAGTGATAGCGGTAGCAAAAATTTGGGAAAAGGACATGAAAAGGCAAACTCAAAAATCGTTTATTTCAAAACTGCGTCCGAACTGGTAGAGTGCTACTTTCGTACCCGTGATTCCAATTATAAGAGAAACAAAAATTGTTGTCTTACCTGTTCAACTTGACTACCTTATTGGATACTGAAAAGTAACAAAATGATCATACAAATAAATTGAAAAATATTGTCATTTGCGATTAGTCAATTCACATTATTTGTAAATGGAACTGTGAATGTAAAGATGTTAATGTTGACTTTTCGTCTTTGAATAAGAGAGAAATTAATCTCACTTTAGAGGTGTAGTTCACAAGCTATTCAAATTTGCCATTGGGATGATTATAGAACTGATACACAAATGGCATAGACCCACACAAAACTTGAAAAGCATTCCGATGCTTAACCCGAATAACGTTTTTTCTCAGAGTGGTCGCTTTTCCCCGGTCCAAGTTGTATATTTGTTTGAATTTCGCAGTCATAATATTCTTTTTTTTTGGGAAAAGAAGGATTATGGATTTCCACTCCCCCTTGTCTATCTAAAAAATATAAGAAACTTTCGAAGAAAGGAAGAAGGAAGTTCGAAATAAGCTCTTGCTATCTTCCTTACTGCGGAAGTTTTCCACATTTTTAATGAAAGCCAAAATCCTTTCTCTCCCAAAGACTGATCTCCTCTGAAATTCCTCTTTTATTTTTCCCTTTCAGTTGAAGAATGTGAAGAATGTTATTCATTAGTTAGTAAAAGCTATCGATATAATGAAGACGAAATTAACATTTTGGCTGATTATCGTTTCAATCAGAAACCACCGCTCAACTGAATAATGCAACCAACGATACTGTAAGAAAACGAATTTTGAAATGCCTGGAGGTTAATGGAGGTTACTTTGAAAATATGTTGAAAAACTAGTTGATGTGATTTCGTTCGCAAGTAAAGTACGGAATTAACATTGTTTAGTGCATTTGTAGTTTGTTTTTATAACGGAATACCTGAATACCTGACAACATTCCCTTACTGTGAATAAAGACATCAACAAACTTTTATATTTCATTCAGATATTTACATTAACTTCCATTTGAAATATCAAACATGGTCAATTTTCAACTTGCAATTATATTTTAGAAATTATGTTCTTGATGATTAGCTGATTGCTAAAAAAGTAAATATATTTAATTTCAAATTTCAAATAATTTATTCACATACAGATACATAAAACAGTTGTCTAATAATATAATGGTGAATAAATGAAGATTTAACTCACGAGGTGGAATTCCAACTGTTAGTAAGCACTGACATACCATAATAATAATAGTAATAGTTCAGTCTTGTGAAAAGCATATAACTGTTATTGGCAATAAAATGCAACTGTAAATTTCATACAAGCATTAGAGTTTCAGACATCTCTAAATATATGTAACTCAAAGATGACTGACTGACATAGTGATCTATCAACGCACAGCCCAAACCACTGGACGGATTGGACTGAAATTTGGCATGCAGGTAGATGTTATGACGTAGGAATCCGCTAAGAAAGGATTTTGATCAATTCTACCCCCAAGGGGATAAAATAGGGGATGAAATTTTGTATTAAACTTTGCCAATTTTAAACCGATCGGATTGAGACTTTGCATGCATAAAGCTACTATGATGTAGGCATCCCCTAAGAAAGGATTTTGATAAAGTTCTACCCCTAAGGGGATAAAATAAGTGATGATGGAGGAAGTATATGTATTAGTTTGAACCTATCAGTACCTAATGGAACGAATAAATTAAGACGAACAAAATAATTTTTAATTCTAAATGTTGACAATAGATGACGTTTGTAGTATTTTAAAAGGCGCTATCGTTGTGTTTTCACTGAGATACATAGTGAAAAAAAGACTCAATGAATTCTTTATTGCTCATAAAATCATCAAAGAAAATCAATTTGGATTTCAAGCTAAAAAGAACCCCCAAGATGCAATTTTTTCCTTCCTATATGAAGTATATTCAGATATAAATGCCGGAGATGTAGCTGCAGCAGTATTTTGTGACCTAAAAAAGGCTTTTGACTGTGTAGACCACAAAATACTTTTGCGGAAACTACATTGCTACGGCTGTGAGGGACTTACTTTAGATTGGTT
>NW_019291623.1:18036-72366 GCF_000500325.1 Leptinotarsa decemlineata
AGTATATATATATAGTGAGAATTGAGAATATTCTAGAGATTGATGAAGATGAAGATTGATAATATCCAAAGTTTTTAGAGGCTGAAAATATCCATTCAAAACTGCCTTCCATTTTGAAAACCATAAAAAGTCTTGTTCGGAATCGGTAGATTTCTTTACTTGTTTGAAATGGATGGACTCAAAAACTACTGATCATTTCAAAATTTCTTTCAAAGAAGTAAATATTTCCGATGACAATTGCAATAATTTTTCCATAAAAGTCAGTCAGGGTGATCCAAGGTTATCAGGTTGATTGGAAATTTGACATATATTACTCGGAGTCATTCATTTTTTTCCTTCAATAATCAAGGAGACTACCGAAATCGATAAAAAATGTTTCTTTTCTCAAAAACGGTACAATTGAGAAGTGAAATATAATATTTACGGTATTTCAAATTATGATTGGGAATACTATGATATTATTCATGAAAATAATTCTGTTGGGACGGCGAATTGTGAAAAAACTTGTTATGAATTTCCTTATGTTTATACTCCTACTCCTTATACAAAGAAAACATTCATTCAAAGAAGAAATATACAAAAATTATAACAATGAATTAGTCTCATCGACGACGCATTTCGTTACTTCCTGTCAAAGAAATCAAAAGTCAATGATTGATTGGTAAACAATTGAAGCTACACTTGCACCCTTTTCTTTCAGCATAGAATCGTATTGAAATTAATGTCCTTTCTCGTGCTCCTGAACTGAAGTGGGAGTTTCAATTTCAAATTGAAATAAATCTCTCTTTGCGAAGCACTATATTTCATGAGAGCTTTTATCAAATTGATCCAGTCCTGCCACAATGTTCAATTTGTACTTAAGTGTTAGCGTTCCTCTTTTATAATAGTTAATTGATATTGTTGGCCAATAAAATTATAGTTTAGTATGTTAGTGGAAGAAGATACTTGTCACTGAAATACAAATCTCATTATTATACAGGGTGTCACGTTGGAAACTTTTCATTATTGATATCTTCCTTCCAGTAAACAATATGAGGAATCGAAAAAACAAACCAATGTTATTGTCAAGAGGAACACTTTCAAGGACTATTTGTAGCCCTCATGACTCATTTTATCAACCGAAGACGATTGTGGATACTAACAATCGAAACGTCGTGAAGTAACTTGGTTTGAAATCTTTTCATTTTTAATTTTTATTTCTTGATTCTTTCAGGGATTTCAAATAAATTCATATCATATCAGACAATGGAAGTCCGAACTAATGAAATGTTCTTTCGTGTAATTTTCTCCATATTGAAAATCAGCCATTTAGCATGGTTTCAACTGAAGACTTGACTTCAGATGGATTAGGAATGAAAATATTCATTGTTGATGTTTCATAAAAGAGTGACTATCACAATATATTACATTTTCAATACACAAAATGTGAAAATTCATTCTGAACCATGTTGGAGGCCACTTTTGATAAATTCCACGCATTTATCAACTGTTTTTATTAAATTGATATTCACAGCAATACTGATTTCATCGACATGTGTATTGAATGCTCACAAAACATTGCCTATTTTGAAATAAAATTTTAATTTTTTGTGTGAAATTGTATGAAACAAAAAAATAAATTTATTATTCATTTATTCATTTGAAATCATGTTTTATCAGTTACTACCCCACCAGCAAATCAAATGTTCCAGTAAACAAACAAAATGTTCATTTCGAACTACACAGTTCGAAGATTTTGTATTTTGCTCATAATTTCATATGTGTTTGTCTTATTTTTGTGAAAACAAAAACATATCTCGTCAACGAATAATTTTTTCTATAAAAGTGAGTGACTGAGTCATAATCATTTCAAAACTTCAAAACTGTTCTAAAATACAGGGTATACTGTTTGATCGAAGCAAGTTTCATCAACACATTTTAATATCTTTAGAATTAATCACCGACTATGAACACCTTGTTCAATATTTTGGAAATGTTAGGTCTACCCGACGATTGAATGAAGTATTATGATAAATTATTAATAGCTTATTTATGTATTCTATTTAGCTCGTTTATTTCAAGAGAAATCACTCGATAGCTGAATTCCTAATAAACAAATGATCATTTTGAGAACGGTACAATTTTTCAAAAAATGGATTTCATTGATTCATACTAGAATGAAAGAGTGCGAACGACTTCCAACAGTTCGACAAAACCACCTTCGCTTTGCATTGACAAAGTAAATACATCAATCACAAATATTACTTATTATTTAAGTTTCAGCAAAAATCAGCTGAACACTGCATAGTCATCTTAGAATCTTCAGATGATACCTACATCTAAATTACAAAAGTTCTCCTATTAATGTACTCATCATCCTGTTTTTCCGGAATATTCTGGGAGATACTTCAAATTATTTCTAGAAGTTGTAATCCAATCGACATCATTTTTAACTCCTAAGAATTATTTTTCAGATTTGAGATCTCTCACATCCAATCTCTGAAGGTATATATTACCTCCTAAGCAAAATTTTTTGACAAAATGGATGGGGTCTAGAGACCAATCGGACACCCACGAACAGAAAAAGCCATTACGAAGTACTCTTTCCTGTTTGCGCCAGATTGTTATTCAGCTCCCCATTTCCACCCACAGTTGAATCTATTCATTAAAATACCTTAATATCAAATTCTATAATCTTTGTCATGATTTCGTAGCATGAAGACATGCAAATGCTAATTGACAGTAGATGGCTATAAATGGCCAAGTGAGTCTTCGACTATTCAATCTCAGTATACAGCCTACTTCCAGCAACCAACAGTATGGTTGAACAAACTTGGAGAGTACCTTCGACAAGTCCAAGTCAATTGAAAGTATGCGGTGCTCGACTTTATAGTTTGACTAATAGTTTTTGTTTATGGATTTTGAATTATCGCAGAAATTACTCCATTGTCCTTCCCTCGAATTAACACCATTGTTCATCACGAACATTAGCAATGAGAGCACACTTGCCGTCTTTCAATTTCGAAGTCCAAACATCTGCTATCTGTGCAATTTCCACTCGTCATTAATAAGTCACGTCTACCCAAAAATTAGATGAAATATTCCTGAACCCACAAATCAAACCAAAATTTCCTATGACCAACGCAAAATGAAGTAAGCAGATTAACCAATTCCCGATTTTCTCAGAAAATGCAGAGGAAAATAAACAAGTTTGGCTGGAATTATCATTCTGTCACATATTCGAAAAAACTACCATGAATCTATCTCATTCAGTTTCAAGCAATTTAACTTCAAATTCTTAATTCCGTTGGTCCAATGATGGGGAAAATCATCGCATCTGTGATTACTCGAAACAAAACAGCAGTGGCGAACGTATCATCAACAGTTCAGTCAAAAGTCTTAGGCTCAATGGGTTGATAAATATTGACAAAACCTGTTTCATGAACAATGTGATCCAATGTTTATCAAATACGAGATGGTTACTTGAAAAAGGATGAGTACATGAAAGACATCAATACTAGTATTTCTAATATGGAGGGTGCCTTAGTCAAAGCTTTTACATAAGTTATCAAGGAATTGTGACCGGAAGATTCATCTGATAGAGCAGTGAACAGTCTCCTTAAAAAGTCAGATTCAGAATTTTGCCCCTCGATTCATGTGTCATGCGCATCAAGGCGCCCAGGAGTTCCTTCGTTATATTTTAGAAGATTTTCATAGAGACGTTAATAGAACTAATGGGAAACCTAAACCGATCTTAACGGAGATTAATGAAAAATTGAGCGACAGCGGAAAAGCACTAAAGTCATGGCTGATTTAGGGCCACTTGCACGGGTGAGGCTTGAGCAAAATTAAGTGGAACTTGGATGTAAGTGGAACTTACTGGCTTGCACCGCTGTTGCAGTGACACTTAAGGTGGACCTTAAGCCTCAGATCACTAAACCGAAGAATTCTTTGGCTTAAGGTCTACCTTAAGAATAATTGAGGAAGAAGATATTACAAAAGTAATAACTTCCTGATTTTGTAAAATAGTCATGAACGAAGGCAATGATTTTGATGAAGTGAATTTGATAATGCATGGTATTCCAAGACTTATATACACTAGAGCAGAATACTTCAACACTCATGATGACCTTACCTTTTATAAACGTTTTCGCTTAACGAAACCTATACAGCTTTATTTGTTTTGAAGCTGACAGAAGCTGAAATTGAGCATCCCTTTGACTTGTGCTTATCTAATTTCAACATGGTTAATTATTTTTGAGAGTCATGCAAGAAGATGAAGTTCCAAATGTACCTCCAATCCAAGATGCAAGATCCAATATTGCAGAAGTAGGGCTTCAGATACAGAGAAACATAATTGATGATTATTCTGCTCATTTAGAGCACTGAGTATTCTTCTATATATATAGAAATAATTTTGATAGTCCATTGAATCTTACTTTTCAAGTAATATTGACAAATGTCAATCCTTTTCTTTACCAATTTTATTTGTATAACAAAATTTCCTTTCAGTGAAATAAATGAACAGAAACTGTGTTTATTATTTATCTTCACAAGTGTCTAGAAGGTAGAACAGCTTACTAGACATTCTAAGTACCTCTCTTCGGAACACAAACACCACAAAAGTTATAATAAAATTGAGTCAACTAATTGCCAATTGAGTTTATCACCATGCTTGGATTTCTTCACGAGAGAGGAAACTTTGGATGGACATTAAAAATCGACGTGTTCGAGGTGCAATATAAGAAGAAAATGCACAAAATATCTATCAATCCAAATTCCCCGTATCCCCATCATTCATTTTAAAAGATTCTCTCTAACGGAAAGATTTGAATGCAAGTTGAAAGTTGCCATTGAATTTTCTCAAGGTGGATTAGATATGGAAAATTATGCAGCAGACAATGTGACTCCTTGTCGTTATAATCTATATGCACTTTCGAATCACAGTGGGTCTACTTACAGCGGACATTATATAGCATTCTGCAGACATCCCTATACTGGCACGAATACAATGATTCACACGTTTCACCAATTTCACCAAAATCGCTTGTGAGTGGAGATGCATACATTTTATTTTATGAAAAAGAGGAAACGAGTTCGCATCTTTGACCGTTTTGAAAAGTTATTTTTGAACTGTTATTTTTAATGTTATGATGAATCAAATCTAATGTCAATTGTGTTGATTATGTGAAAAATGTATGAGTTTACTTAGTTTATGAGTTTCTTCAACAGTTGAAACGAATTCGAGAAAAATTTTTAAACACCACGCATTACATCAATTTTGAGAAAAGCGTTCTAGATACTGCTCTTTTAAAATCTGATGAACGATGATTTCTTACATCTAAAAAAACACAAATTTCTTTGTCTTCAAACTCTTAAAGTAAATACATTGAGTTAGATCAACTCTTGCTTACTCGTCCTACCCATTTTCCCAAGTAATATGAATCCTCTCATTACGTTCTCTCCAGTTCAGCCTATTTTCTCCATGCCAACGACAATAATTTTCTCTTAATGTGGTTGACGTGTATCGGCAAGGTCGCGTCGATTTTATGATGAAGTGTCAGAACATTCACCCCAATTACGTAGCGGGATCAAGAGCAAGCTTCTAATGGAAAATCAGGATAAATCCGTAGAAAAATAATTTTTATTGGATTTTTATAGGGCTGAGCTACAGATTGTGGCCATGAAAAAAGTAATTCCGTTGGAAATCAGTTAGAAATATGATTGAGAAAAAAAGAAACGCCTAATTGTAATTTGAGGAGGATCGTTAGGAACTCGTTTTTTTCTCAGAGAGGACGTAGCCTTGAAACAGATTCTTAAAAGTCTGTCATCAGAAATTTTGAATAAGGACGGTTTCATGTAGGTATCGTTTCTATTGTGGGAATTGTTATAAGAATCGATTGGAACTACTTGAGATGAACCGATAAAGGTCAAACACAAAATTAAAATAATAAAGATATGTAAACATGGATCCAGCTGGGCACCAAAAACAAAAACGTCAAGGTTAATTAAAAAAAAAAACCGTTTAAAATCTGTTTTTCCGTTAATCAGCTGTCGCCCCCATACGAACGACAACTCTCAGAAGTTGAGAAACTTGTGCGAGCTAAGGCTAACGAGGTCTTACCCTTTAACGTGTGATTCCTTACACTGCTGAATATTCCGGGAGTCTGGTTACTTTCATTTTCGGAAGTTGAGCTATTGAAAAACAATTTTTAGGAGCTATTTTGGAAAATCAAAATATGGTTTCGCTATGTGGATGAAATCTTTGTTGTAACTAGATGAATTCATGACATTTCGTCTATATGACATTGTCGAAACCATTCATGAAGGTGAAGAATAACAAAAACCTAGTTTACTCGTACATATTGGTCATCAGGGACTAGGGTTCATGATACCCTCAAATAATTCAGTAATCGGCACCCTGTCAAATGAGAATTGAAACATCTGTAAAAATCTAATTGGTACAATAAGGACAGAAAATAAGTGAGGACATATATGAGTCACGAGAGAAAATTTTGAATTAATTCCAAAGGTTACTAATATAATGTGCCGTAGAAAGTAATGCTTGTTTACTCAGGCTCAATATCGCGTACCTTATTTGTGTGTGTGTGTGTATGTGTATAATGGAGAAACGAAAAATTGGGTGGACGAAATGAAAAAAAAAACAAGGTTAACTATCAGCTAGGTCTTACGAACAAATCAGCAGTGGCTGAACATGCTCTCAATAACGAAGGTCGTCAGACACGCAATTTTCGACAACTACATCCACTCACCATTTTAGGTAATACAGAAGCTTGACTGGGATCCATGAACCCTGTACAGTTATTTTTTGTATTGTATTTATCATAATCCACTGGGGAAGTAAACTGAGAGGTAGATTTCCTCAATGTTCATTCAAAATACTCATTTACAAAGAGCTAATAGCTTTTTCAATATGAATTGACGAAAAACTCAAACACACCTCAAAATTCAAATCACCCAAAACACATAAGCTAAAAAGTTCCTGACCTAGGAGCCAAGTCTAGCGAATACGGTGGATGTGGAAGCAATTCGAAGTTCGAGTCATGTAGTTTCGCCATTGTTTTGATCGACACGGATTTATCTCTATTTTTCATGTTTTTGAACTTGTTGATCAGACTACTTGTTTCAAGTTCTTTGACGTATTCGATTAACGGTATTCCCATTTGCTCCTGTTATTCACATATTTACCTTTCTAACATATACTCCATACTTCATAGCCTAACTGATATGGCTTTGTTGATGTGAAGACGACTTGCTGAACCTCTGTATTAAAATTATCAGTTTTATTACAGAACTTTTTATCCATCACATTTTCATTCTCACAATGTTCAATTAACACTATAGTCCATGTCCTTTCACGAGTGTCGAGCAGAAAAAAATATTTATGTCTGCTATAGTTTGACAAGTGTAAAATAATTGAACCGTCTGGAAACGGTAAAATCGATCTATATAGTTTTAATCATCTCCTGATGAAGCTAACTTCTTCAGCGAAATGCAAGTCAAAAGATAGTATTTATTCTGATGTGGAAAAAGTGTTTTGATAGATTCATTTCAAGGCAGAGTTTTCAATTACACTTTTCACATGATTTTATGTGTATAATGTATGTCTGAAACATATCCTTTTCAGTGTATTTTAAAAAGAGAGCTGCAATTTTGCAAGAATAATGCCCTTGAATGTGTTTGAAATTTTATTCTAACCTTTTTCTCAAAACTTTGATATTATTCAGACTAGTAACACTAATAAGACCTTGGCAGGGTCGAAAATCAGAGATATTGATATATAAATTAGTTTTGTACATTATATGGTTCAGTTTCAGAAACTCACTTTTTGGTGAAAAATTCGTTATTTTAAATCCATAGATGGATTTTTCATGAGGATGAATATTACCTTCTGAACTCATTGTTACTAAAAAATATCTTGATTGACAATTGACTGAGTTGTTGATATAACTTGGAATAACAATGCCAGTACAAAGTAGTATCATCTCGATAAGTAATTTTCTGTTGTTTATTCAGATATTTCATGAGAAAGAACATTCTGTAGGTAATTCACATCAAGCCACAATTCAGAATTGAATACGTTTCCTTGGAAAGTAAGTGATAACGACTTGGGAAGTTTATTTCTCCCGTACAGATTGAATATCAAAACCAAATTTATTGATCATTAATCTATATTGCATCTCATATTTCTAAGTCGTTTTATAATTTTGACACAATTGAGTTCCGCATTCCTTTCGGTCGAAGTAGCAATGTAATAAAACATTGAATCTCGTTACATCAAGTGCCCATTACAGATTGATCCAATTAATTTAAAGTATCATTAACTCTTCATGTCATGAAATATAATCTACATAAAATTGTGTGAAATATTTCTTTCTTCTTATAGTCTTCGACGCGGAAGTATCTGATTTATAGAAATTTATAAAACGTTAGCTGCCCATTCTAAATGTTTGATCTCAGATTTTTACATTCTTTCCATTCATCGTTGTTATAATTGCTGAAAATACACAAATGAACAATTGAAGTGTTTACTCTGAAAAATTGTTTATGTTTACAATAAATGTTCAACTATAGTTCAACTATAGTGAAACAAAATTAGGTTTGGAGATATCAGCAGTTCGACTGGAATACAGCCGACAATGAGCCAAATGTTTTACGATTTGATTCTACATTGTGAATTGGTATAAACAGATACCTGAAATAAATAATGGGTAAAAAAACCGTCTTGAACAGGTAACGGGCAGTTGAAATGAATACACGTATGTACCAGAATGCTCGGGCACCAGCTTGAAACAACTACAAATAAGTCACACAGAACACCGTGGGACAATGGAGTGAACAAAAACCTCGTTTCAGATGTTTACTCAGGATCGAGCATGTGAATTCAAATAATGGAATCGGGTAAAGAGTTGTCTCAAAAACGTATGGAAGTACTCACCAAGTACACCTCAAAAAAGTAATACGTTATATCTGTCCTCTTTCAAAACCTGGGCTCCCAAAGAGACAACTCGAATATCTTGAATAAGCCGATAGAATTTCTTCAAATGAGATATATGAAAAGCTCTCCTTTGTACTCATAAATCAACATATTGAAATGTATATGTTCTAGGACTCAGATCCCTTTTATTTTCACAGAGGCCTTTTAAATGATAAGATGATTTTTTATCTCTTGTGGAAGGGTAGAAAAAATGGGATAAGCCTTGGGAAAGCTAGATGCCCTTATTTCAGAGCTTAGCAGGGTCAGGACAGACAACTCGCCACAACTGTCAGTAATCCGTAGAAAAAGCTTCACATAATATATAATTTTGTACATTGTTTCCGTTATATCTTCTACCCTCATAGGCATTTCAGGTCAGTTTTCATTTCACTATTGAGATGATGACCATCCAGTCACGCTTGAACTGAGCCGCCTCTTTTGACAGTTGACTTAAAAAGGTTCGCATATGATATGGGGCTTCTTTGTACGATTCCCACTGGAATAGAATTTGACTCGATGTCGAAAGTCTTTAAATTTGTTAGAAAAATCTTGTGTTCGTACTCTGGAGTCCGGAGTATCTGACAAAATAGTTTTCTAAGTTTCTAACAGCTTTTTAACCTCTTCAACTTATTATCCTCAGAAGTTCCTGTGGATAGGTAGTATTAAGGTAGTATTAAGTTGCGATAAATTTACTTCACATGCTTTTGAAAGACTTATGATATATCAGGTATTTCAAAAGTAAAATAGCCACCAAAATTATTGAAAACATGTTTCTTCATACAAGAAGAATAGAAATGAGTATTACTAGACTTATATCCCAACATCAACGACAAACATAAAAAATCAAGCTACAGCTATATCGCTTCTCTCCAACATATGTACAATTTTTGAAAAAATTCAAAAACTACTTGATACCCGAGAACCAATTTGGTTTCATAGAAAGTAGGTCAACTCAAGAGGCTGTAGCAGATTCAATGCAAATACTTTGTAATGTCTTGAATGCTATGTCTCTTCGTTCATCTTGCCAAAGCCTCCCATACTATCAGCCGCCCAGAATTGTTAGAAACTTTAATTTGCCGACCCTCTTACAGTTCTCATCATATCTGTGGAGAATGAATTCAAAAAAAGTATATGTGGTTTCTTTTTTTTCAAATCATTATAAATGGGTTCATAGCAGTGTACCATTTTACGTGCCCTTTCCACAACACTACTGATTTCCGTTCATTATCTGATGAGAGAATTGATTATGGAAAGAGTATCAATTCACAATATATTTTTGAGTATATGTTTAGTATATTGATGTTATCTATCTGGGCTAACTAGTTATCGAATATGCAGATCCGAAGTGGACTATTGAACTCAGCTCCAATGATTGTGATATTCTCCACACCGCACCGGTGGATGCTTCTTCCCTTTTTTGATCTCTTGTAGTTCTGAAATGTCAATTGTATCAGTTGCTCAGAGTATTTATTCTTCTATAAATGGCTTTTTGTTCGGTCCAGTATCTTGCTGAAGTTTTCAGTGTTGTTGCAAAGAGTTAATATACAACCAAATAGCGTCCTAGCATAATTTTTCTACATATCTGGAATATGAGTGAATTGAAAGTTCCTTCAGTTATCCACACAGGTACGGCGGTATACTGTTAACATCTTAGTCACATCAAGATGAAAGTAGTTTATAATGGTTTGTTCCACTTTGATCATACAGGCAATTTCCCATTTCTGATTCCCATAGAACTGACAATAATTTGTTCCTTCACCATCCATTTTTTGTTTTATTTCACGTTTTCATTTCAATTTTCATTTACAAGCTTCAATTCTCTCATCATTTACTCACCTTGACAAAAGTCATACAGAAAAGTCTGGACCCAGAATCTTTTTTATATCTCTCAGGAGAAATTTTATGTTCATGAAAATTCATACACGAAACAAATTCCAGACAATGGAACTGCCTCTAAAAAATGCATTCTTTCATTCACTTCGGTTGAGTGGAGTAGTAAATTCAACTGTTCCAAATCCACTGGTTTGTCCAACAATTCCGATAAATTTATCATCCGGCTACTGAATATAAATTACATCAATTATTCATGAGCATAAATTTTTTGTCACGCTCTTACAAAATACTTGCAACTTACACGAGTCTCAAAGTTTCCGTTTCAAATCAACATATTTACGATCACTGACATATATTGTAAGCCCCGAAGTATGATAATGCGTATAGTACATTCGGATTCCATTATAATTTTCAAATTTTTCAATAATCTGTTTTTGAAAAATTTGATTAAAAAAAATTTTATCTAGAATCTAACAATTTCTCAATTATTCAACAAACATAACCATTTCAAATAAGATTTTTTCTTCCCGGTAAAAATCGTCGTTGATTCAGGTGGCTGACAGAGAATTTTACAGGTATAGAGGCATATATGGCCACACTAACTTGAAAATTAAATGTTCTGTTTAAATGATAACGAAAACACAGAGAATTATGTTTTGTGAATGACATTTATGAAAGAAAATCAAACTATGATGAGTTTCTACAAAATATTATTGAATAAAAAAAATCAAAACATCTTCAATTGGCTTTATTAAAATTTCATTGTATAATAAGGCCAAAACAAGAATTATTTTCTATGAAACATAATGCGTTCCTGGAAATATTTTCAACGTAAAAAATATCAAGTATTGTTCTGAATTTGATGTTGATGATCATTGCTAGCATTTTTTCCTCAGAAAAAATTTGACGATCAGACTCTTTATAAGAACTTGCTGTTCCATAGTGAATAGATCTCTTGATATTACATCAGTATTTTCTTATTTTTCCAGACAAAGATTTGGTCACCTGGTATCGAAAGTTGACTAGAACTACGTTACGTGCATAACCTTCTTATACATATATCTTGCTGAGTTCATGTTTATGTTCTGTTAGAGACCGCATGTGCTGGATATGCTGATAGCATGCTTGGTGATTCAACACCACCGTGACCAGCATATGGAAACATTTTTATTGTAGGACTTTCGTCCGATGCTTTCCATTATGAGTTGCATCCCAAGCTTGTATTCCAAATGAAGATGACATCGAGGATTTTCCTAATTCTCCCTAACAATGCATCAAATAATTTCTATGCTTTTTCTTGATTTCTCCATATATGAAAACTCTTTCATCTTCATATATTTCACTACTGTTCACTCAGTAGAGGTGTTCTTGAAGTTATACGAAGTCTCCTTCACTCCGACATGATCTAACTCATGGCTACTACGAGGCTTCTTCTGGTCATTTTTGACCCAAGATTCCGGGACATGAAAGTTTCTTCATCTTAGATTAGTAATATGATCTCGTGGAACCCAGTATCCTTCTTCAATTGAATTAAATATTCATTTTTATTTGGTTGAATCTAGATGTAAACTTTTTATATGCTTATATCTCATAACTCATTCTTCACAGTCAATAATGATGAAATAACGTGGATTGTTCTTCTCAGCATCATCTGTATAGTCGATTGGATTCGGAGTTGAGAAAGGGAATATTCATCCTTAAGATAAGAATAAGAAGAAGTTTTTGAAGCTTTTTCAATTCCACATGACGCTCTCGAAATACTGATTTGGAATTGTTCGTGCTTCTTGGTGGCTATCCTCATGAGGTAGTCTCTCTGAACCTCTGAACATAATTCACTTCTGGATTTCACCTCGGACTAAATTTCTATCTGGCAGCTTAGTAGAACATAGCTCCTAAGTAATGTGAGTATCATCTCTCATCTCTAAAAGTACACTAAATACCTAAGTACCAACTAGCTCTGCGACAACTTCATAACCAACTTCTAACAGTTGTTCCGATCACGTTCGGAATTTTATCGTTCAGCAGGAAACCCCCTTGTTGAAATAACCGTTCCCGTTTTCATTTTTATCCTATTTGCTCTTGATTTTGCGTCGCTCCCAGTTGTTGAAGTAACATTTCCTGTTATTGCTCCCATTCTGCTTCTTATTCATCTTTTTTCTTGTCTATTTTTTTTTAGCTTAGCACAATCTTTCATGATGACTTCCAAGTTTTTCAGGTTATGAAAGATTGATTCACTCAATAAGAGAATTGAAACACAAAGTAGACGGTAGACATTATCAAATGCCGTATCATATTAGACAATGGAAGTTCGAACTAATGAAATGCACCACGAAACATTGTCAACCACCTTCAACCAAACCTCAATTTCATTGTTGATCAAGGAAAGATTGAGAAAAATGAGTATCTAGAGAGTGAGTTGAAAACCTTCTAGTAATACGTTACTTTGATTGAAAAAGGGATATTAGAATAAATAAAAGCTATGTGAATATATCGACTTCTGGACAACGCTCTTCAGGTTTACAAATTTGATCAATTTTATATAACACATATGCTCCAATGTTTTTGTGATTTTCATGAATTTAAGTATTGTTCTGAATTTGATGTTGATGATCATTGCTAGCATTTTTTCCTCAGAAAAATATTTGGTTGAATCTAGATGTAAACTTTTTATATGCTTATATCTCATAACTCATTCTTCACAGTCAATAATGATGAAATAAAGTGGATTGTTCTTCTCAGCATTATATGTATAGTCGATTGGATTCGAAGTTGAGGAAGTGAATATTCATCCTTAAGATAAGAAGAAGAAGAAGTTTTTGAAGCTTTCAGTTCTGCATGACGCTCTTGTAATACTGATTCGGAATTGTTCGTGCTTCTTGGTGACTATCCTCATGAGGTAGTCTCTCTGACCTCTGAACATAATTCACTTCGAACTCTTTGGAATTGCCTTCAAACTTTCTGGATTTCACCTCGGACTAAATTTTCATCTGGCAGCTTAGTAGACCATAGCTCCTAATTAATGTGAGTATCATCTCTCATCTCTAAAAGTACACTAATTACCTAAGTACCAACTAGCTCTGCGACAACTTCATAACCAACTTCTAACAGTTATTCCGATCACGTTCGGAATTTTATCGTTCAGCAGAAAACCCCCTTGTTGAAATAACCGTTCTCGTTTTCATTTTTATCCTATTTGTTCTTGATTTTGCTTCGCTCCCAGTTGTTGAAGTAACATTTCCTGTTATTGCTCCCATTCTGCTTCTTATTCATCTTTTTTCTTGTCTATTTTTTTAGCTTATCACAATCTTTCATGATGACTTCCAAGTTTTTCAGGTTATGAAAGATTGATTCACTCAATAAGAGAATTGAAACACAAAGTAGACGGTAGACATTATCAAATGCGATGAGGCAATGGTCAAAGTGCTCGAATTGTTTTCTCTGCAGAAACTACGATTTTGGAATTTGTCCCCGGTTCCATATCATCGTTGGTGAGCTTGGCTTTGTTTCTCCTAATTGAGAACTCGTAGCCAGACTGAATTTCTATAGCCTTTCCCTATATTTTAGGATAAAAATTTTGGGGTCCTTTGCTGACCCCAGGTCGGTCGATAGCCGGTCGGTTCGACGTGGGTGCTTTGTTCACTCACTCAAATCGACCGCCGCGTTGGCCGGTGGTTCAAGCCCCAGGCTGAACGATGGATTTTCACTTGCTATCGTCCAACCCGTGTTAAGAATCACACGTTATCAGGTAAGACCTCGTTAGTCCTTAGCTCGCACAAGTTTCGACTTCTGAGGGTTGTCGTTCGTGGGTGTGCCACAGCTGGTTAACGGAAAACAGATTTTAAACAGATTTTTTTCAGATTCTCTGATGATTCTCGTTGGCATATATATTGGTTTCACGTCGTGTTTCTCTAAACAGGGTTGTAGGTTGTAGGGAATCGCCAGTTGGAATTAGGCGAGTTCCAGATGATGGATGTGTTCTGACTGTTATTGGTCATCACTTACTTCTCTCTATGTAAAATTCATGGATAAGATCAATATCAAATTTCAATTTAAAAAACAATAACCAGAAGTATTTCATGTGTTCCAATAGATTATCAACTCGAATATATTCATTCAATTTCTGATGTAAACCATCCCTCATAAAAATCATGATTTCCGAAATATATGCTGAAAGATCAATTAGTTTTCCAATTCACGTTTTATTTTGGGAAGGAATGAAGTCATTCATATTCGGTCATTCAATTATAAAGTCGATATAATGTGTGATTTGATGATAGTCGGTAGCCACTTTACACCATACACCATCAACTCAACAGATTTATTGACTCTGTTACGTTCGAATGTTATTGGTATCTCATCCGGTTTTCAAACAGTTTAAACGTACTCAAAACGAATGTTATGTCATATTTTACAAACATTAATCGAAGTTTTTCTGTTGAACGATACGATTCCAAGAGTAGACGAAACATCTGTTTTGAGTTTGTTATTTGGATCTAACAACACTATTTGGTACTCAGTGTGCTTTCGTTGATAAGTTCCATTTTTGAAAGAAGTTCCATATATTCATTGAAAATTATCTGTTCGGTTAATGAAAATTTAGAATTATTTTTCCATAATTTCACGTACACTGTGGCTAAATATCTATACTATTTAAAACAAATACACTATAATTTGAGAGCATTAAATACTTATGTAACTCACTTACATTTTTTTTGGTAATATTTCCTTCTACTATTCATAAATAAGGCAAAACACTAACAAAAACATAGACAAAAGACTTTCAAAAAATGTATGCTTTTTGATGAACTATTGGGATAATAATTTCCCACCTAATAGTTCTCTGCTAGAACAACGCTTCCTATATTGACGAATAGATGGCAGCACATGCATTCTTATGTATACCTTGGGAGGATATTTTCCCAATATCAAGAGTTTACACAATTATCGATCAGTATTCATTTGAATTTCAGTCGTTTATCGTGAATATTTTCTACAATCTGGAATAAGTTGTTGAATCTACTGGGAATACTTTCGTAAATTGTACGTCAAACCACCTTACATATTTCGATATACAATAGCTTATTCTGGTGGTACTACTCAATCCTGATGAAGCTATTATATTGTGAAACATATGAGGTTCAATAATCTATAAACAGGTTAAGATGAGGCTTATGAAATGATACTCCATTATGATAAAAATTTCATTAAAACTCCAAGTCGGATTAAAATATTCTTTTAAATTACATGGAGGCACTACGGCAGAAATATTGACCAGATGGATGCAGATGTAGTACTCCTCGACCTTCAAAGTGAGGAATTATTCGTCTTATAGATTCATGCTCTGACTGAAATGGATATTGTTCAATAAAAAACCAATCAAATATTTTTCCTCCCAAACAACTCTATAGAACTCGTTGTTCTGATTTTGGAGTCTTTTGTGAACTGGCAATTTTCCTACATTCGAATTTCAAGATTGAATTGGCTTTTCACCCTACCCAGAAGGATATCAATGTTGAAGCATTTCGTTTTCTCAGGACACATGGTTGTCAGATCCATTGACCACCATCAACTACTCCTCACATTATAGAGAGTGGCCAATAATGATGGTGAGCCATCCGAATCAAGCACTTGGGTCTCTACCAACATGGTAACGTGGGTACCTCCTCTAAGTTCTTGTTCGGCTACTGCTAATTTGTCAGTATGCTCCAGAAGAGGATTTCTTTTGGGGGAATTAACATTAACAAATCTGGCTATCTGCTCTTAATAGCTTTCTCATCAGCTCATTCTGATAACGGCTATGAAACCCTGAAAATAGCTTTGGCACGATTGTTTTTGGTATTGATGAAAGTTTAAACTCTTGGATAAACTACAGAAACTGAAATTCAATATGAATCGTCATTTTGATTACTGCTATGCAGATGCCTTAATAATTATATCGCTGGGCTTCCATATCTTCAAATCCGACACTGACGTATTGAAACAAATTTATAAATTTTAGTATTACATTCACTCGTACTTACCCAAATCAACATTATGGTGCAAAAAATATATATTCATTACTTGTTTGTGATTAAATAAAATCGAACCTGTATGATGAAAAGTAGGGTTGAAGTATAGTGTTGAGTTGTGTTATTGAATGAAGTTCTCAAATTTCAATAAGAGTACCACTTATTTATTCATCAGAAAATCAAGCACAGATGTAATATTGGTGACAAGGATAGTTCGTATGCGAACAATTATATTACCATTGTTCCGTAATTAATACTGAATTCATACTGTGCAACTTATGAATGATAGTTGATTCTAGAATTCACTCGAATAAGTCAAATTTGAAAGATATTCATTAAGATTTCAATCAGTTCGTGTTTCTAGGTTCCCTATTTTCTAGGTGATTCTCTTCATATCGTGATACCTCTGATTAATTACTGTCGGCTTCAAAACGCCGATCAAATATACATACCTTGTTATTTCTCTTATGAAGTTTTATTATTCAACGAAAGGGAAATAAATGAATCCGACTGCATCGGTTTATTATGTTTTATCTGAACCAGGTTGGTAATTTATAACATGCAAGATATAGGCTAATGCACTCCCTTGTTATTTTGAGCAATCTTGCTCCATTAATCAATTTATTCTGATTTGTTTGGAGAAATTGAAAATTTCTTCGAGATTATTCACTGGGTAAGTTGTGTACTGACATTAGTTGATGATGTAAATGCAGCAACTGATATTCAACTCAATCATTAGACCGAATGTTTTGGTTTTTCGAACCATGAATGGAATATATAAGCTTCCTATTGATATTGCTGATGATTTTTATAGTCTTCAAAACCACTGTTTTTCATTTTCAAAACACCGATATGAAAATCATGTGTAACAAGATTTTCTAAAGTTTGTTTCATTCACTTCTGATGGAATTTGTTTGTTTTCTGTAGGATATTCATATTTTTTCGAAGTTCTTGATATGGCCATTTACGATTCCGTGATGAATGTGTCTACACACACCTGAAAAGATATTGTAGAGCGAAACACGTGTTGCGTTTTTGTGAAACTGTTTAGTGAAAATGTCACAATGAAGTGTTTCTTGAATACCTATTGAATACGGTGAAATATATTTTCCAATGAAAAGACATATTTCATTCATTATAACATTGAAACAACAGTTCAAAAATAACTTTTCAAAACGCTCAAAGGTGCGAACTCATTTCCTCCTTTTCATGAAAGAGGATGTATGCATCTCCACTCACAAGCGATTTTGGTGAAATTGGTGACACGTTTGAATCATTTTGTATTCGTGCCACATGTCTGCTATAGGTAGACCTACTGTGATTCGAAAGTGCATATAGATTATAACGACAAGGAGTCACATTGTCTGCTGCATGATTGTTCATATCTAATCCATCTAGAGGAAATTCGATGGCAACATTTAACTTGCCTCTAAATCTTTCTGTTACAGAGAATCTTTCAAAATGAATTACTGAAATACGAGGAAACTTATGAATTGATAGAGACTGTGTGCATTTTCTTCTTTCCTGGCAACTCGAACACGTCGGTTTTTCATGTCCATCCTCTTTAGTGAAGAAATCCAAGCATTGTGATGAACACAATTGGTCAGTTCTTTGTGGTATGGGGAGTGACAAATCCCAGAAAGGACCGAAGGTTACAGATGAGTGTTCACAGTGTGTGCCCTTCATCGTGGATTTTAATTGACCAACGAAATTATCTACAATCTTAGAGTTATATGTAGGTACTCACATAAATCAGCCATGACTCTTGGTGCTTTTCCGCTGTCACTCAATTTCTCGTTGATCTCCGTTAAGGTCGGTTTAGGTTTCTCAATAATTCTATTTACGTCATCATGTAAATATTCTAAAAGTTAACGAAGGAACTTCTGAGCGTCTTGATGCGCATGACCCATGAATCGAGGGACAAAACTCTGAATCTGACTTTTTAAGGAGACTGTGTTCACTGTTCTATCAGATGAATCTTCTGACCACAATTCCTTGATAAGTTCTGCGATAGCTTTGATTAATATATTCTATTTCCAACAGAAGATTCGTTTCACTCGCTTCAATGGTATTTTTCAGTTTTTATCTTGTGTTCCTATTCTCCTTAAGTTTTGGTGTTTGGTTGTATCAACAGTGAAATGAAGTTGATTTGAAGGTGATTGACAATGTTTCATGATGAATTTCACTAGTTCGGACTTCCATTGTCTACTATATAAAATGATTTGAAATCCCTGAAACAACTAAAAAAGAAGAATTAAAAATGAATAGCTGAAAATAACAATTATATCAAGCAAAATAAACCTGGAATGAAATAATAGTGAAATAAAATACAGGTAAAATAGAACAATTGAACAAAAATAAATAAAAATAAAGAAGAAATAAAAATAAAAAGTTGACAGATTCCAAGGCACGTTAGTTCACGACATTTCGATTGTTAGTATCTACAATCGTCTTCGGGTGATGACTGGACTGATTCCTCCGAGAGAGGACTATTTATAGGTCGTTCGAGTACTTTCACCTATCCCCGCTTTCCATAATTCCGCTTCACTGGTTCCGTGGGAGATGACCCTTTGGCGGGAGTTGGCCATTTTTCGCCTGATGATGGGTTTCCATATGTTGCGTATTTCTACGCTGGCGTGGCTGAATACGTTGTTGGACAACATGTATGCGGCTTCCTTGAATTTTCTCCTAAACCAATGTTCCTCTCTGTGCAAGATCTCAGCTTGAGACCACTCGATGTTGTCTTGATGGGTCCATTCCTGATTTGCTGGTTTCCCCTCGCTGTGTGTGTTTCTTGTGCTCAGCAATACGAACATTCAATGGCCTCTTAGTTTCACCAATATAGGATTTTCCGCACTCACAGGGTATCCGGTAAATGCAATTCTTGGAATCGCAGTCCGCGTTTGGTGGCTTGATTTTCGTGAGGCTGCTACGGATAGTGTTACCGGATCAGAAGCAGGTTCTGATGGGGAATTTCAAATCATTTTATATAGTAGACAATGGAAGTCCGAACTAGTGAAAATAAAGTTGAGTTCGATTATTTTACAGTGTGGTTAATTATTGTCAAATCCACGAGAAAAACGTAACCGTATACTTGCCTGGGGTAGAAAGAACCACGCGAAGTTCTTCAGCTGAGCAAAATTTTTATGTTTTTTGTACAGACGCTCATGGCTCACTCTCAGTTAGGTTTTTATTTTCGAATGAGTACGTCTACGTACACGTCTATACTGGACATTTCTATTCATCACGAAACAAGAGTTAACTCACTCATCGGGGGCAATAATTCATATTTAGTCTTTTGTTGAATAAGCTAAACAAATGATGTGACAACGATTATTATCATATCAAGTCGAAATGTGAATTTTATTAGTTCGGACTTCCATTGTCTGATATTGTATAAAATGATTTGAAATGCCTGAAAGAACTAATAAAAAAGAAGAATTGAAAATTAATAGCTGAAAATGCCAATTATATTAAACATTTGTCGAGAGTTGGCCATTTTTCTTCTTTCAATTTCCTCCTATACCAATGTTTCTCCCTATATATGATCCCAGCTTGGGACCACTCGATTTTATATTGATGGGTGCAAACATGCTCTGCTATTCCTGATTTTCTGGTTTCCCCTCGCTGTGTGTGTTTATTGTGATCGGCAATGCAAGCATTCAATGGCCTCTTAGTTTCATCAATATAGGATTTTCCGCACTCACAGAGTATCCGGTAAATGCAATTTTTAGAATCGCAGTGCGCGTTTGGTGTTCTGGTTTTCGTGAGGCTGCTACGTATATAGTGTTTCCGGATCTGAAGCAGGTTCTGATGTTGTACTTGAACCCAATTCTTCTTATCCTTACCAATAATCCTCTGATGTAGAGAAGTCATGCACTGGTGATGATGTCTAGTTCCTTTTCGATGCCATTCTTTGTATCACAGAGCCCGAAAGCACGTTCTTATAGAGTCTTCATGATTACTCTTTCAGATACTGTCCCGTATGGGTGGATTTTCGGTATACAGATGTTTCCCACCTCACCAATACGTCTAAGAATGGCAATTCATTATGGACTTCCTTCTCCATTGTGGGAGTGATGTGATGGAAGGTCTGACGCTATTGATGTGTTTCAGGAAGGGGTCTGGTTCAGTATTCCCATGGTTCCATATTACGAAGGTATCATCAACGTATATCAACCAGACACGAGGTTTCTTGTCGGCTTCTTTAATGACCTGAGTTTCAGATTACTCCACATATATGTTGGCTATGACTGGTGAAAGTGGCGATCCCATACGTCACAATATGTATGCACAATGCATATTTCAAGTGTAATTTTTTCACAAATGAGAAAATATATGTAAAAAAAAATGTTATAGAACTTATATTTCTTCAAATTTTCATGTACTATATAATAAACTAAATAAGAAAACTTTTTCATGAATCTTTTCGGAGATTTTCATTTTCCACTGTCTGAGAAAAAAGTAAATACCTTCAGAAAATATGACTTTGGTTCAAAAGAAACCTATATTTACTGTGCTAAAAGTCGACATTCAACAGGCAAGCAACTTCCTAGACTGATCTTAAATCGAATCGAACTCACTTTAAATTCAGTTTGAAAGTGAATTGTACCTATTCAAAGAGATCTTCAATGCAGGCGTTCTCATAAATATTTTAAATTAGCCTTACCCAAAATAAAAGAGTATCAAATATTCATGCAATTCCCACTCACGGAAACAATTTCCCATTAAAGAAACCTGACTTGGCAGAAAATAGTCTGTTACATCCCCAACAAATCAAGTTCATATATCTGCTACATAGTTGGGTGCTTAAATGGTCGTAAAGCCGTCACATTAAGTTAGAGTAGCTATTAATTTATATCATTTTATTTTCACTGTTTTTCCCTTCCTTGAGAGAACGCGTTACAAGGAAACGGCCTGTTCAGTATTCCTTAATGTTGCAATAACTGAAAGAAAGCAATAACAATTTATGTTTATTGTTTTAATTATTCTGTTTAGCCTTTTTCACCTTCGTGATGGAATTTGTTTATATTGTCTTCGGATTACAGGCATTCTAGATCCATGTTGAATGAAAAATAATGGTCAGATTTCCTGACATATGCGTTACTCGCATGGCTCACTTTCTCTTTTCAGATACCAATAGTATTTCTGGATGCTTACATATTTATTAAAAAAAAATGGATTGTAATATTGTGGATTACATTAAAATGCTATTTGGTTGGTTGATGTCTCAAGATTGTTTGTTGCCCTATTAATTATGGGGTTTTAACATTGTATATTAAATTCCTGAAAAAGCAAAGGTCATGTATTTTTCGTTTTTTCCAGAAAATACAAATTTAGATTATTGAAAATTTGAGAATTCTCATATCCTTTTCGACCTAGTCAAGTTTCGAAACAACACTCAAATATTTGTTTTCTACTGAATCAAGGGTGACATTATGAACTTTATGATAGAGCTTCCAGATGATGGTTCCGTATTCTAAAATTGGACAGGCCAAAGTCTCCAACTATGATATTCGAAATTCATAACGAGCGGGTCATGAAATAAAGTATTTCATATGCCCGAGATACAATGTTATCAGTTTTCAAAAACCTATTTAATATGTCTTTTTCCGCTAACCATCTATGGCCTATTATGAAAATACACCAACAGAAGTTGAAACTTGTGAGAGCTAACATTTTAGGTCTTACATTTTTAGGTGCGATTCCTAGCACACAATACGGATATTGCTCGCTTGGACGTTAATGGACTACATATGATTATGTAAGATTGTTTATTAACGACCCGATCCGGATGTGGTCGGGTAGAAGAACATATAACCCTACTTTTGATTTTATCGCAGTGTCACTTCAGCTTATATATGCAAGAGGTTTCTGTTTTATTTGAATAAAATGCTTTTAAATTATGAGGAGTGAAAGTTTCACCCTCGAGAAAGTTCTTGAACAATCCAGAGTATTTGAGAATATTGGAATACATTTAGTAACATCCCAAGACATCCTGGAATATTCTGGAATGCTATTGAATGTTCGAGAAAGATCCAAAATGTTCGGGAAAATCCCGGAACATCCCAGATCGACGTGGAACGTTCAAGGGAGTTTTATGGTGTATTAGCTCTCTATTCCATGTGCGTGAAGAAGATTTCCGTATTCACCAGAAAGAAGTACTTTTAAAAATACAGAGACTAGAAGTTTCACCATGTACAAATGTCCAAATCACCAAAAAGTATTCAAGACCGTTCCAAAATATTTCACAACATTCCAGGACTGATTTAAGTTTGACGATAGTCGTGTCACGAAGTGTTCTGGCGATGTTTTGAATTTATTGAAGCCTCTGGAGATACCCTACATTCTATTTTTTGGAAGAGAGGACATTGGTAGATTAAGATCTTCAGATGATGTGGTGCTGCAAGTCAGATTCCCTAAGTTCTCAGTGAATTCTCAACTCAATCAAGCTCTAACAAAATCGATACTGGGAACAATTGAATTTCCCAACACAATATACTGAGTCTAAAAGTGATCATGGCACTGGAAGTGCATTCTATATACAAAACAAAAATATTATTTCTCAATTCCACCTTCCCAATAAAACTTTGATTTACACAGCAGATGCTTATGCTATACTTCAAGCTCTTTTGTGGGTTAATCATAATGGTGAACCTAGTTCAGTCATTTTATCGGATTGTAAATCTGCCTTCTTTTCATCACTAACTACAAAAGACATATCAATGAAAATTCATTCATTTTTTAAATTATAAAAATCTGATCACTTCTTCAGTAACGAAATTGACATTGTTTTCATTTGGATCGAACGTCACTCGGGTATTGCCGGAAATAAAAACGTAGATATGGCAGTGAAAGAAGCCACATCTCTAGAATTGATAACTGATATCAGCTCCCCGCAAGATATAATCTCAGACGTTAGATATGAAATACGACTAAATTTGGGGAGACTCAGGAAATAATTCTCATCTAAATCAGAGATTCATTATTCAGTAATCCACCCCACTATCCCAAAAAGTATTACCCACATAGACAACTTCAACTTTCAACTTTCCTTAAATAATTTGTTTTCTTCAAATGTTTCGTTTCCAACCAATATAACAGTCCTTTTAGCTGAACTCAATGAGAAAATATACAACATAATTCTAACATTCATAATTAAATCTAAAATATCAATATGAAACATTGTAACTCGATTTATTTCGAAATTTCTATGGCAAAATATACTCATTTGATGCCGGGGGGTAGCGTTGATGAAAAAAACGGATAAGTTTTTATCAGTGTCCAGTGTCTCTGGATCATTAGATTAGGAAATATTTTTTCAGCTATATTTATGTGTTATGAGTGTCAAAAACATCGATCATAGAANCATCTATGGCCTATTATGAAAATACACCAACAGAAGTTGAAACTTGTGAGAGCTAACATTTTAGGTCTTACATTTTTAGGTGCGATTCCTAGCACGCAATATGGATATTGATCGCTTGGATGTTAATGGACTACATATGATTATTTAATATTGTTTATTAACGACCCGATCCGGCTTTGGTCGGGTAGAAGAACATATAAGCTTACTTTTGTTTTTATCACAGTGTCACTTCAGCTTATAATACATGAAGAGGTTTCTGTTTTATGAGGACTGAAAGTTTCAGCCTCGGGAAAGTTGTTGAACAATCCAGAGAATTTGAGAATATTGGAATACATTCACTAACATCCCAAGACATCCTGGAGCATTCTGGAATGCTGTTGAATGTTCGAGAAAGGTGTGAAACGTTCGGTAAAATCCCGGAACATTCCAGATCGACGTGGAACGTTCAAGGGAGTTTTATGGTGTATTAGCTATCTATTCCATATACGTGAAGAAGATTTCCGTATTCACCAGAAAGAAGTACTTTTAAAAATGCAGAGACTAGAAGTTTCACCACGTAAAAATGTCCAAATCACCCAAAAATATTCGAGACCATTCCAAAATATTTCACAACATTCTAGGACTGATTTAATTTTGATGATAGTCGTGTCACGAAGTGTTCTGGCGATGTTTTGAATTCATTGGAGCCTCTGGAGATACCCTACATTCTCTTTTTTGAAAGAAAGGAAATTGGTAGATTAAGATCTTCAGATGATGTGGTGCTGCAGGTTTTTCTGCAGCTGAAAAAGCAAATGCGCCACTGGAATCAATGAAGTCGCCCCGGAACGCCAATTAATTTTTGTTGTTTCATAATCTCATGATTTGTATTACTTTCTTTTTCAATGTCACCAATAAATAGATGGACGAATATTCGAAAATAATCTGGAACTTTCAGGGAATATCAGGGAATATTACACAAAAGGTATAACAATACTGATAAAATTGAGCCAAATATCTGTTATCAACAGAATGAAGCTGACCCTTCAAGATTATTGTGATAGCTCGTTATTCCTCATCCATGAAGAAGATTCCTGTTTTCTCCTGAGAAGCATACTGGATTCTTCATCGATTTTTGTAGCCAATGTAATAACAAATTCAGTTATGCATTACAATGCAGGTTGGATTTGAAAAAACATAATGTTGACGATGAAATATTGTGAACGAAACATGCGTTGCAAATTAGTTTACATCAGATTATGACAAATATGAAACAGTATTGGAAGTTCCTCTGTCTTTGTTTATATCTATCGAAATGGAGGCGATAAAGCCAAAACACGAAATTCGACGATTCTGATTTTGGTGAATATTTCAAAAACAACCACTGATATTCTCGATTTGAATAGAGATTATTTAATTTTTACAAAATAGGAAACTTTTTTTCGATTCAACCGACCCTGTAGGTCTTACCATTTTCCGATATAGCAGTAGTGGGATCAGATGAAACTACCGCCTGTATAACAGTAGTTACGGCCTATGGGTTGGGCTATCTATCAGGCGCGTCCCCAGGTGGCGGATTGAGGAACAGCCAGGGGACTGGCACATTGGCTTCCCTGTCCGGGAAGCCAATGTGGCCTTACGGACGGGACGCCGGACTCCTGGTCAGTGCCAGAAATAAGTAGGGTAAGGGAAACTAAAACTCCCCAGAAGCCTTTGCAAAACATGCTACCGTGCTTTTGGTATTGACAATATAAATATCAAGATGATTTCTTTAGTGATACCACACTGTATTGATGAAGTTAAACATATTCCTGTCCTTAAGGCAGAGTATTTTTCCCGATGTTTGGAAGGTTGCTAATATAATTCCAATTCCGAAAAAGAATGCACCTACCACGTTCAGTGACCTACGCCCTATCAGCATTCTGCCCTCATTCTCTCAAATATTCTAGAAAAATGTTTCCCGTCGAATAAGAGCTTTTCTTGAAGAAAATCGAATGCTTCCGTACGGGCAGTCTGGGTTTTGCAAAAAAAAAGGAACACAGACTGCCCTCTTGAAAGTAATCGACGATCTTGCGAGATTCAGAGATCAATCAAAAGTCACCATTTTGGTTTACTCATCAGCAAGCTCAAGTTCATGGGAGTCGATTATATTTCTCTTAAATGGATGACCAGCTATCTCACAGACTGATCACAGAGGGTCAAACTGGATGATTACTCATGGTCATCCCTAAAAAAAACAATCTCAGGTGTACCGCAGGGAAGTATTTTAGGACCCTTGATGTTTTTAGTGTTTATTTTTGATTACCCCACTTTTTCATAACATTGTCAAGTACATCTATACGCAGATGATATACAGTTATATTTGTCTTCTCATAACACCGATACAGAAAGTTGCGTGGCCAATATAAACACAGATTTGCACAAAACATTCCTATATTCGGAGAATCATGGACTGAAAATCAATCCGAATAAAACGTTGGCCTCATGCATAGGGTCTCAAAGACAAATAGTAAAAACTCAGTGTAGCTTTAGGCTTACTCTCGATAACGCACACATTGACTGGGTAGACAGTGCTAAAAATCTTGGCGTAACCATAGATAGCTCTTTGTCTTTCCATGAACATGTGACAAACATTTTCAAAGTATCATTCTTCAAACTCAAATCGTTATATAATTCAAGTATCAGTTATCAGAAGAAATGAAACTCAGGTTAGTTAAAACTCTTATTTACCCCCATATCGAGTATTGTTGTTCGGTGTATTACAAACAATTTTTTGCTGCAATATAACAAACAGAAGTTACAACGTATACAAAATGCTTGCATGCGATTCGTATGCTGTATACCATCACCCCATTTTTGTTAAAAATGAAGGAGCTGAATGTGAGGTACAGTGTCCAATATTTGATAAAAATGTTTTTGTTTAAGTTGCTCCAAACTAAAACACATAGTTATTTATATAGTTTATCAAGCAGGCATTCTAACATACATATGATCAATTTGAGAATTAACTCATTCAACATACCTAGGCACCGTACTTCCAAATTTCGAAGATGTTTTTCTTATAAAGCCCCTTCTTATCTGAATGAAATTTTACCCCTTTCAAATCATAATATTCATCAATTTGAGATAGAAATAAAATCACAAATGCTTACTACTCAGTGCTAATTTAAAAAAAATTAAATTCAATATATGGTAGTGCAATGAAATTGTTAAATTGACCAATATGATGTTAAGAATATTAAGCGTTATTAGCAACTATTCGATGTATTATTTTTTCTCTTCTTTATTATTGTTATCATAGTAAATAAGTATGTTTATAATGATTTTCTTATACTCACTGTATAATTTTTGGGAGGGGTGGAAGATAGCCTTTGGCTAACCCTTTTCCTTTTATGTATAAATGTAGTTTTATGCATAGTAAACGATATTATTATTATCATTATAAATGTTATCGTAGCCTGCAGTATTTTTGTTTTTGATATCCATCATAATTCCAATTAATTCATTAATGTTGGTGTCATATACAGAGATAGGTTCTCATCAACGCCCAAATTTTCTAGATGTAGTAATGGGTCATAAGGGCTAGTAATATTTTTACTAATAGTTTCTGCAATAAAGCAGTAAAAGTCATTTATAATATCAGGACTTAGAGTAATGTTATATTTTCGTTTTTTTTTTGAGTTTCTCAAGTCATTTATAATTGACCAGGACTCTTCCATCTTATTGTGAGACTCACTGAGTCTATTGTTGTAAAATATTTCTTTTGCTCGCTTGATTGTCAATCTATAAATTCTACGGTAATTATTAAAGATCGTTTGTGAATTTCCGAATATAATGCATCGACCGCATATTAATGGAAGATACAATATAATTGGATAACGGAAATAAAAAGTAAGTGATAACCTGTAAGCGTGGCCATATTAGAAAATGAAAAGTTATTAGACATCCTTGTCAAAGTTGAACCGTTGAACATGATCACTTTCTGTATCTTTCAAAATTGACACGCCTGGTTATTTTCAAATGAAGTTTTCGTATTGATTTGTCTCTCTTACTTATAAACAACATGATATCGTTTGTTTTCAGACCAATTATATGAGTATCATTGCAAAACATCATTCAACGACAAAATCATGTACAATCACCTAATTCCTATCCACACTGTTACTTTTTCAATGAATGTTTCCTTCATTCCATCGTTTTCCCATCGTTTAGAGCTGTCATGAGTTCAAAGAACCTATCGAACGATTATTTCTCTTTGTATATGGCTGTTCTCAAGCATATAAAATTGTCACATTGCACTTTCTATAAAAACAGGGTTGAATAAAAATGGAAAAGCTCTCTATAGGGAAATACTCAAAAAGAAAAGGCGACAGGCGTGAAACAATTCTTTCCTGATATATTTTTATATTTTCCTGTTGGATGTGGTCAGACTTTTCTTATTGTTATGTCTTTCCAAGGAATTCCGGTAGCAAATTGTTTTCGAATTATTGAACCAAAAATGATCAGCACCCGAAGACATGTTGCTTATACGATGGCATTGGAAACATGGAAAAAATTTTGAACACTTTCATGCAACACCGAAAAAACTTCTTTCAGTAAATGAAGTACAATATTCTTGACTTTGATGATAAAACACTCAATTTCATTTCAACCAATTTTGATTATACTGTACGAGGAATATACTGTACGTTGAAATACCATATATTATGATCCTTTCAAAAAACAAATGAATGTCCATTTCAAAAATCTTTTAAAAATATGAATTTTCATTTTTCCTCATATAACCGTTAATAAACCTGATTTTAGTGATTCAATCGTTGTATTTATCATACGTCGATTTTACTGTATATGACTGTTTTAAAATCTGTTATTTCGTTAATCAGTTGTCACCCCCATACGAACGACAAGTTGAGGAACTTGTGCGAGCTATGGACTAACGAGGTCTTACCTTTCAACGTGTAATTCCTAACACGTTTGCAGAATCATCCCAGCTTCAACCAGATAAATTCTCTCGAGAAAAATGTCTGTATTATCACTATTTCATAAACTTGCTTGCTGACGCTTTATTCCGGTGAAACTGAATTAATACTTGACGTTATTTTCACCATTTCTTAGCAGATATCATTTATTGGCATATATCTCTCAATATAAACGTTTATCATTGACACTTTACAAGTTTACTTTTTCTGTTATGAAATGCATTTAGTAAAAATGTAATATTTGGAACGAGACCTCTAGTAACTGAAGTTCCTGAACAGATACCTTTCAAACGTATATAGATAACTCATTCATATCATTATCACATATCATTACATCACGTATACTGTATGAATGAGACAAATAAGATTCATTCTCACAATGATTTATTATGAAAAAATATACAGTGTCACCATTAAAGTGCGCACCATATATGAAACTTTTTTTTCGAAAAGTTTCAATGAAGTTTAATTTCGGCACTTGTTTGTGCTTTAAATTCAACTTGAAATAATGCGGCCAACTGCGACCCACTGACGTTCAGTGTTTGTCAAATTCAACTTTTTTTTTTATTGAAAAAGTGCATTTCTAGATAGAATTTAACAAAAAGTTACTTGAAAAAGTTGTGTCTACGGCAATTTTATATCCAAATTTTATGCAACTAGGATAAAGTTAACGTTTTGCTTATTTTTGACAGATATCCCCTTTATTTTAAAAAACAAGTTCGGTTAATTGTCATCAATTCATGTATACATAANTGGCATATGGATATAAAATTGCCGTAGACACAACTTTTGCATGTAACTTTTTGTTAAATTCGATCTAGAAATGCACGTTTTCCATTTTTTTCAAAAAAAAATGTCAAATTTGACAAACACTGAACGTCAGTGGGTCGCAGTTGGCTGCATCATTTTAAGTTAGATTTGAAGCACAAACAAGTGCCGAAGTTGTACTTCATTGAAACTTTTCGAAAAAAAAATTTCCCATATGGTGCGCACTCTAATGGTGACACTGTATATATAAAATTATTGTAAACCTCAAACCTGACCAGTAACATAACTTAACAGCTTCCAACAGTATGATTCACAGAATAATTAACATACCAATGTCCATTGAGAATTTCAATAAGGAATCAGATCTGATAAAACAAATTGCAGTAGATAACAACTTCAACTCGAATGTAATCCATCACATTAGTAATACAACATTTTCAAACAAGCTACGAACCTAGTATATCCTCACACAAAAACAATACTGGCACCTTCAAGATGAACAAAATGAACGAAATATCAGCATAGCATAAGAGACTGTTAACTCCTTGAGTAGACATATAAAGAACCACAAGTCACAGATAGACAAGGATAACAGATCAGGTGTCTACAAACTAACTTGCGGATTTTGTCCAAAAGTATATGTAGGAAGGACTTCAAGAAATTCTGAAACGAGAATCTCAGAACATAATAGAAGTTATGAAATGAAGAATTTCACCTATTCATGTCACGCATACGATTTCAACACTATGTAAACCATTGTTGAAACCTTTTTTCATAGTACCAATTAATTTATTTACATTAAAAATTCACCTAATGTCCGAGAACTAGAGTGTAATTGGTTTACAATTAAATTTGAAACTTTCCATCGTAAATCATTTTCATTGAAAAATATTTTTTTTAAATTGGTGAGTATATCTGTTAGCCCTTGAATGGCTAATGTTGAACTTTGAGACACCTTGTACACACAACAATCACCCTTTTTTACAATGTTTTCCATGAATCAAAACCATTGATCTACAGTACATCGTCAATAAATAATCATTCAATAGTTGAACAACGCAGAAATATTAGCCTCCAAACTGATGATTGACTTGGCGATATTCGTATATTGGTCTAGTTCCTTTTCACGAAAAACGAATAGGAACATTTAAAATAAAATCACTTGTTTTCTATCAAGTTTACCGAGAATAACTATTCTACGAACCAATTTTATAGAGTGATATTTCATCTGTACCTTGTATTATGAGTTTGTTTAATTTATGCATTGCACAAAGTCATAATTTGTAAAATTAATGAACGCTGACTATGCAGGCAAGCAGAGCGTGAACGTTAAACAGCCATGTCAATTGCAGTGAATCGAAGTTGGAATCGTGTTCTCAAACAACCAACATTAAATTTACAATGGTAAAATGCTGGAGCATACTATGATTCCAGCAGTTTAACAGACAGAAAAGCTTTTATCGATTTTCCATCATAACGTCAACTATGTTTATTTTTAGCATTTGAACGCATCCAACTACTCTTACCTCCTCTCATAATACTAGAAAGAAATTGAAATTGTCTTTGTTAAGTAAGTGCTGACGATTTTTGAATTCCATATTTCTGATTGGGTGGATTTTTATATCCGATGAAACCGAAAGGACTCTGATAATATTCAACAAAAGTCATTATTTGAGGAAGAAAATCAGTTTTTCATCGACCTTGTTTTAGGTATTTGTTACCTTCCACACTATGAAAAATATAAAAACTATAATGGAGAACTCTATATAAGTGTAGAAGGGCAAACTTTTTAGTTTACCCCGATAAGTTACTTCGTAAAATCAAAGTATTTTTCAGAAAGGAAAATGTTCTATTTATGTTAAATGTCGTATTCAACAATTTTGCCTATCAAAAAAATTGCTAAGAAATAATGAGCCTCACTCTAAGAGACGTAAGCTAAAAGAATCAGCGTATATTCTCATATCTGAATATTTCTCCTTAGAAATGGACCGTACTTGGCTACCCATCTTGAAGAAAAAACATCCATACTTGATTACGGATGTATATTGTACAGATCGGCCGCAGATTCGATTATGTTACTAATAGACTGAGTGCAAGCAAACGCTATAAACATTTGTCTTGGCGCCAACTCCAGCTATACTTGTAGAAGCTCAGGAACGTCCTCTCCTCCTACGCAGACCTTTTCTGTTCTGCAAGAAATTAGTCAACATCAAATTATGCAGTAATAACTCAATGGGGGCCATTTACAGTTTATCAATTGAAAATCTCGTTAATCAGTACTGGAACCATAAAAATAATCCCCCTTTAGCTGAAGCCTTCGCCACAATATCAGAGAGGATAAATGACATCAACTCTCGGAACATGTTTCAGTTTCAGCTGGAATTTCCTATGTTGATGTTCAAACAAACGGTCAGATTCCCTAAGTTCTCAGTGAATTCTCAACTCAATCAAGCTCTAACAAAATCGATACTGGGAACAATTGAATTTCCCAACACAATATACTGTGATGAGTCTAAAAGTGATCATGGCACTGGAAGTGCATTCTATATACAAAACAAAAATATTATTTCTCAATTCCACCTTCCCAATAAAACTTCGATTTACACAGCAGATGCTTATGCTATACTTCAAGCTCTTTTCTGGGTTAATCATAATGGCGAACCTAGTTCAGTAATTTTATCGGATTGTAAATCTGCCTTCTTTTCATTACTAACTACAAAAGACATATCAATAAAAATTCACTCATTTTTGAAATTATAAAAATCTGATTACTTCTTCAGTAACGAAATTGACATTGTTTTCATTTGGATCGAAGGTCACTCGGGTATTGCCGGAAATAAAAACGTAAATATGGCAGTGAAAGAAGCCACATCTGTAGAATTGATAACTGATATCAGCTCCCCGCAAGATATAATCTCAGACGTTAAATATGAAATACGACTAAATTTGGGGAGACTCAGCAAAGAATTCTCATCTAAATCAGAGATTCATTATTCAGTAATCCACCCCACTATCCCAAAAAGTATCCCCCACATAGACAACTTCAACTTTCCAAGATTTTCGGCCACCACCATCACACGAATGAACAATTTTTCTTTAGTGGGTATAAATCACATCTCATTGACTTGTCCCATCTTGAACCGTACTGGCCGGATTCCTTAAATAATTTGTTTTCTTCGAATGTTTCGTTTCCAACCAATATAACAGTCCTTTTAGCTACACTCAATAAGAAAATATACAACATAATTCTAACATTCATAATTAAATCTAAAATATCAATATGAAACATTGTAACTCGATTTATTTCGAAATTTCTGTGGCAAAATATACTCAGGTTTGATGCCGGGGGGGTAGCGTTGATGAAAAAAACGAATCAGTTTTTATCAGTGTCCAGTGTCTCTGGATCATTAGATTAGGAAATATTTTTTCAGCTATATTTATGTGTAGGGGGGTAGCGTTGATGAAAAAAACGGATAAGTTTTTATCAGTGTCCAGTGTCTCTGGATCATTAGATTAGGAAATATTTTTTCAGCTATATTTATGTGTTATGAGTGTCAAAAACATCGATCATAGAAGAAGATTAGACTTTTGAAGGTAAAAATCATTGTCCTCGTTGAAATTACGTCGAATCAAACTGGTCTTCAATATTTCTTACAATTTTAAATAATGGTAAGCATTTGAAGTCAGTATCATCAAAAGTAAATTCGTCACCACAAACCTGCAGATAGTTATTCATAACTATCAACTTCACTTTGATGTGCTATTTTATATAGAATTCAATAGGTGTTACTTCAACCTTTGCAATGAAATTATTTGTGAACACATTTGTCGAACTTCGAATACAAAGGTTGGTTGGTTAACTGTAACAATATTACTACCATATTCACTTAACTGAGAATCAACTTGGATTGAGAACAAAATTTTCAATCAGTAAGACAATTCATTCATTTTATGTAGTTCCGCGAAAAAAATCTCATGGAATTAGAGAAGTATCCGTAGAGTGGATCTGTATCTGTAGAGTAGGGAGGGTGAGTGTAGGCCCACAGCACTTAGGCCACATGTGACCCATTGTACATCCTCCCGAAGAGTTGTCCTCTTAGGTCATCGTCCATCCTGTCCTTACCAGGAAGGTGGACAGGTCTCTGGGAGACATCTCCTTTATATCGGCAGGTATAGGCCAAGACTCGCCGAACACACCCTCTCTTATTTACGATAACTCCGGACATTCGCATTGGACATGCCTGACAGTTTCATCTTCCTGTTCACACATCCTGCAAAGAGGTGTGTCCACTAGCCCCATATTGTGGAGGTGTTTCTTCAGTTGACAGTGGCCAGTCAGAAATCCTACTGTTAAGCATAGATTTTTCCTGGTCATCGCCGGATATTTCTTCGGCGCCAGCTTCCCAGAGTCGCCCAGGGTGATCCTGGCAAGATTTCATCCTTTGATTTCATCCCAACTCTTTAGGGATTGAGCACGGGTGTGACGTTTGGCTAGTTCCGCAATTGTCGAAGTCATCAGGCCGTAGGTGCCACTGGATCCCAAAATTCTCAGTTCAGCCGCTTCCTTGGCTGAAGAGTCGGCAATGCGATTACCTTTACTCCTGTCGTGGCCTTCAACCCACCTCAGGATAATGTTATTATCTACCGAGGCTTTCCGTAGAGTGAATTTTATCATTTCTAATAAATTGTACAATAAGTCAGTTTCAACAACACAATCTAAGAAGAATGAGAAACATAAAATCTGAGGAATTCTGATTCAATCGCGTTTTTACCACAAGATCCTATACTTGGACCAATGTATGCCAATAACATGTCATTGATAAATTATGCTAGATGTTGAACTCTTACTTTTTGATCCTCAAAAATGAAAATATCAATATTATTAGATCGGTATAAATCTTAAAATCAAAATATCAAATCATTTTAAAAACGTGAAATTTCATGAAGTCAACTTGAACAAACTCTTGAATTCAAAGCTTCTTCAGCAATTTTATTTTTTTATATTTGATCAATTCCGATGATAATTCAATATTATGTGAAAGTGAAACGATTGTCAAGATATGGCATTTGCTTCTAGAAAAATCCTTTGCTGTTCTTGGATGTTTCAGTTGCTTCTTCATGGATTTCCTTATATATTGCAGGGAAGCCCAACGTATATTCCTATAAGAATCGTTAAGAGATTTCGATATTCTGACTCTTTCTGGGTTCTTCATTTTTGAAATTCACCTATATATTTTCAAGAACACAAATGAAGTCAACACTAATAAGGGTTTTTCCAAAAGTGACTTCCGAACTTCGACATCTTGTGGAAGCTACATCTGTCGAATAAGTTATTATTTATTCAGTCAATTTTGCCATATCACCATGGACAGATATGGCATTCAACAACACGTGCAAGTAATAAAATTGTTTTATCTGTTCGGACAACGTACCGCGCGCTTCGACAATTTTACGGTCGCCATAATCGCAATATGGTGAATGTCTACTGGTCTAGTAAACTATCGACCAACACCCGTGTCGACAAAACGTAAGATCTGCCGAAAACATCGAAAACAAAATCCAATCGATCCAGGAAATAAAGTTAAACGACCGTAGAAAATGTGTGTTCGCTGAATGGAGTAGTTGGTCGAAAAATCTTTCAGCGATGAGGTCCATCTCTGGATGAATGGGTACGTGAACAAACAAAATTGTGAAATTTAGGACGATGCCAATTCACATCTCATCCAAGAGCGTTGAATGCATCCCGAAAAAGTTACTGTTTGGTGTGGATTTTGGGCTACTGGCATCATTAGTTCATATTTCTTTGGGAGTAACGTTGGCCACGTCATCGCTGTCAAAGGCAAGCACTATAGGTCGATGATTACCAACCTTCTTTCGGCCTGAATTGGATATTCCGGACACCAAAGACATGTGGTTTCACCAGGACGGTGCTACGTGCCACACAATTCATACAACATTGGATATTCTGCATGAGCGATTTGGGGGCATGGTCATTTCACGTGGAGGTGATGTGAACTTGCCACCGAGTGTGTGCGATTTGACCCCGTTAGACTTCTTCTTGTGGAGTTTTCTTTAGTCGCAGGTGTATGCAAATGAGCTACAAACCACAGCGGTCCTCAAAGCTAACATTGCCCATGTCATCGGTCAAATTCAGCCTGATTTATGGCTTCCATGTTCCCTCGTCTCAGATCTATAGGTAATTCACCAAGTTACTTGGGACCAATTTGATTCGAAAGATCACAAAATGTTACATTTTTAACAAAAAGTTTGTTATTTTGCCATGAAATTTTCAGGTCGAGTGGTATTCATAAGGAGTATTTCCTGAAATATTCTCAAATATTCTCAGCTGGGTGCGTCGATATAAGAGCAAAATAACAATTCTCAAATCTGAATAAAAAGAATATTCAACACGAACATTTGTTTCAATGTACAATTATGAAAAACTCAATGTGAACAGAGTACGAGAATGACTGAACTGAACTTCAAGAATTGAATTTCATTGTTAAAAATCTGTCTATCGCAGAGCCGGTATTCGAGTCATCAATTTCACTTGACGCGTCTAGATGCATCAACTGTACGTCGCGTATTCTTTCAAAATTGGCACTATTAAGAATGATGTTTCGACTCGAATAAGAAATGTTTCATCATACCAATAAATTTCGATTGAGATATTGTAATTTTGAATATCATACATGAGTTGTTGGTATTCAAGCTCTAGTTTGAATTGAAGGATTATTGTCTCATTTCCTTGAGATAATGTATATCAGTGAAATGTGGAAATTCGTTTTTTATTTTGATTTTCTGGATTTGTTCATTGTATTGGTGAGTTTTGATTGTACATATCTATTTGAGTTGTCACAGTATAGTTAGGGTCTAGTGTCTTTCATAATCATAATATCAAATTGAATTTTTGAAGGAGCATTTACGTAGTTTCAATATTTAGTCACAATCATGTTTGAATCTTTGATTCTATTATTTCAATTTGATTAGGACAGTGAGAATGATAGAAAATTATGAGAATAATGCATCACTAGGACCTAAGAGTCACGTATGTTTCAAGAATACTGACACCTAAAAGATATTTTCATGGCTGTCAGTTTTATCGCTGTTGGTAAAAAGCGTTTTATAGTTATAACGGTGTTTTGACAGTTCAACATTCAGTTTTTTCATAATTTTATCAGTTTGAAGGAAATAATCTGAAAGATATCTGAATTATTCATTATATTTTCACTAAACAGTTTTACAAAAACGCAACACGTGTTTCGCCTCACAATGGCTTCTACGGGTGTGGCTTTACTCTTTCAAACAAGAACTGAAAACCTTCCTTCCTTACAGTTTCTTGTTTCATGAAACTGTAAGTATGGATACCATAATCGATATTGCAATACTATTGACTATGATGTCTATATAAATATTACGATTATTTTGTTTCATTTCGATGTGAAATATTTTTGAAAAATATTATATTTGTTGTGTGACCATTCCTACGCAACTTTGTTTTCAATCAGAACATTGACAATCCTGAAAAGATACAGAAAAAAGCTTTTAGAATCTCCTATAAATATTATGTAAATCATTTGTTATTATCGTTATGATCTTAACAATAAGAACAAGCATCCTTATCCTTCAAGTTGGGGTCTTTTTTTCGGAAAGAAGAATAATGATGATTTATTTGTTTCAGGTAAAGCAGTACCCTTCGTAGAACTGACAGTAGCCCATGCATCAGTGTTGACCATACTTGCCATAAGCTTTGAGCGCTACTACGCGATTTGCAAGCCCCTGAAAGCTGGTTATATATGTACTAAAGCGCGAGCATCACTCATCTGCCTCTTGGCGTGGTTTATCGCTGCTGTATTTACGAGGTAAGTCGGATTGTTCCCGATTTCTATGGTGGCGCTTTGAAGATGCTCTTAGCCTAGCACTCGGCATGGCATGTGCATGGAGGTTAATGGTGCGCTTCTTTAGTTTATGTGTGTTTTAAAAGCAAGAAGATAGTTTAAGATATTACTTGAAGTTGGGACGGCTTTGTGAAACTAGAATAATGTGGAATATGTTTGAGAATAATGACTTATTAAACGGAAATTTTACATCAGTTTGAGTGAAAATCAGTTAGAGGCGAGTAAAAATGAGTTTTATCTGGGAACGGTTGGGATTGATCATCAATGTACAAGGCGGCAAGGAAACGAAAACAACATTTCGTCGCAACAACAACAACATTTCACTATCGTAACTGATGAATCAGGAATGGAGTCGTATTTTGGGTAAATAATTTATTTGTTTTTGGGAAAGAAAGTTTGTGGCTTTCTACTACTCCATCTTGATACAAAAAACAAGGATGAGGGAATCTTCCAAAAATGTCACGGAACAAGCTTGATCTGCTTATGTCATCGATGACATCGTAATGTCATTCATTCACCTATTTGATTCAATTCCAGCCAAGAGGAATCTTATTTGAATTGAAGGGGTTACAATTAAAAAAAAGTAACCCCTTCAATTCAATTTATTTGTAAATTGCAAAGCGCTTTCTACTTTTACGTCATCATCAGTGCGATACCTGCAAGTAAGTAATAGTCGTGAAATTTGTTTGAGTTGAACTTTAAATTCTTTTGTGAATCACTTACTTGTCAAACCTTAGTACAACACTACTTTGAATAGATGTGAACATGAACATTACAATAAATACCCTTTTGGGTTTAACTTATTTATATTTTGTTTGAAAATTAAAAATCATTTCCAGCGTGCTCAATGACAAGAATGAGTAGGAAAAGGAAGTGAAAATTTGACATAGACATAAGGTCATCATTAATTATAGAACATATTCAGATTGACAAATGACATATGTAATAGGGTTAGGTTAGGTCCAAAGTGAGTGAGTCTATTATATCCCCCACCGCAACCCGCAAGGGTTTACTGTGGCTCACACCTATTCACACTCGACCAAATGAACCTAGCTTTTTGACGAAGCCGATTAGTGTGTATGGTGAGTGGTCTTTCAGGTCAGATGGTAAGAGTACGGTTCTGCCGAACTCTAAAAACCTGATTCGTTTCCCAGCGGGGCAGGTACAAAGTATATGTTCTACTGTTTCATCATAAATGTGGCAGTCGGAAAGTCAAGGTGAAAGATTCCCACCTTGATATCCGCGAAAACCTTCCCATATAAGGGTTTTTGCACGTCAGCTACACCTGACGATGCCTTAGATTCAACCGTACAGGGCTTTTTTGCTTCTGATTTTAGTGAGCACAAACACTTGCTAACCTGCTCATGGGGAGTTTGTTCTTCCACTCGAGACATATTCTGCGTACGCCGCACAAGAATTTGGTGCAAGGTGGTTTTATAAGGTAGCCCGCTCTTGAGGAGACGACTCAGTCGTTTTCTGGCTGCACCATCAACCCTTTTTTCAAGTTTCAGTTATTGGATCAGGAGTTGGAGAGTTGAGAAGCTATTGCTCCTTATCTAAATTTACAGGAAGGTCAGTTGGAGTCGTAAGTTCGACATCCATCTCATCTGTAGACTCAGCGTCAGAAAGAATTTTTAAGTTTATTCTGTCCATACAAGTCCCACGAGTAGCTAGGGAACGAAGGTAGAGCCCCGCATTAATGTGACAAGGCGATGCTACGACGAGAGGGAGCCCGGTACCTCGAAGGTTCCGTAGAGACAGCTGATAGGCTCAGTGTCATCCATCCTCTCGACACGGATACACACACCTTAGGATTAAGCCATCGTTGGGATGTCATTTAGTTAGGGAATAACAGAACCACAAGTGATTCTGTCATTCCCGTATCCAGCGGGGCTACGTGGAAGCAGGCATCCGATGGCCGGTTTGCTCAATCCATTCATACCAAGCTAATGCACTCGCCAAAAACAACATGCACAGTGGTTCGAGCGTTGAAAGATGAACAAGAACAGCCAACCCGCCGACATATGTAGTAACCACAATACGTAAAAATTCTCCAAAGTGAGCAGAGAACTTTTCAATTGGGATTTTGAAAAATGTTGATTTTCAATTGGTTAATTCAGTCGTCTATGTAAAGAAATATATATGATCTATTCAATTGTACTTGTGTATTCAAACAAAGGAGATTGTTATATAATTCTTCGTCTATTTGTAAATCTTCTAGAAAATCCAACCCATTGAGATAAAAAAAATTTAATAAGTTGGATTTTCTAGAAGCTTTACAAATAGACGAAGAATTTTATAATAATCCCCTTTGTTTGAATACAAGAGTATAATTGAATAGATCATTCATTCCTCTACATAGACGACTTAATTAACTAATTGAAAATCAACATTTCTCAAAATCCCAATTGAATACTTCTTTGTTCACCTTGGGGAATTTTTACGTACTGTGGTTACTACATATGTCATTTGTCAAACTAAATATGTTCTATAATTAATGATAACCTTATGTCTATGTCAAATTTTCACTTCCTTTTCCTGCTTGTACTCGTTATTGAGCACGCTGGAAATAATTTTATAATTTTTAAACAAAATATCAATATGTTGAACCCAAAAGGGTATTTATTGTAATGTTCATGTTCACGTCTACTCAGAGAAGTGTTGTACTAAGGTTTCGTACTTTGATTTTATAGGATCTTCTTCTTTGAGTAAGTAATTCAAAAACGAATTCAAAGTTCAATTTCAAACAAATTTCACGACTATTACTTACTTGCAGGTATCGCACTGATGATGGCGTAAAAGCCGAAACCGCTTTGCAATTTACAGATAAATTATTTACAGTAAATTTTACCCCACTCCTGATTCCAAGCACAAATGGTAATCACCTGAAAACTCTTAAATGACATTCGAGGCTATTTTGCAGCTCACTTCGTCCAATGGTTTCATAAAAAAATGCATATTAACATTAGAAATTATTTGAGTGCTTACTTGAAACCTTTTTGATCACAACCTGCAGAAGACCATTTTTTCATACAAATATTCTAATGACATTGTTGTATTGTTGTATTCTGTAGATTTTTTTCGAAGTATTCATACAAAAGGTCAAAGGGTGAAAAATCTGATGATCGTGTAGGCCATTCGTGCTGCTTCTTCTCCCAATTCAGTGGCATAGAGTATATTAGACTCCTGTGAAGGCATCAATATTGTTGATTCACAATAATATTACACACGATTCTGAATTGTGAAAAGGGGGAACTTTAAATTATATTTAACTGTCACCATATTTCCCACCCTTTGATTTTTTCTACAGTGGATAGCTGAAAAATGAAATATAATCAGCATCTCTATAGAATTTGCATTAGAAACATTTTCGATGGGTTTCATGGAGAACGGTGGCTATCAATTTGAACATTCAATCAACTCAATAGAAAGTGAGCGGTTTTAGAAATTGAAATTTTCACAGATGATTTTCCACAAGACCATTTCGCAAAATTTGCAAATTCATGGACAATTTCAAGGGCTTTCAAATGACATCTTATCTGACCCACCCGCTATTTGAAAATTTTAGGGTGATTGTAGTGGAAGTTGCGGTGTGATTAATTTCAGAAAATACGTATCGCAATCATGAGCCCTCGTGACGGATTTATTTGAAAATCTCTTTAACCAGAGCTGAAAAAGCATCACAAAAATGAAATATTTGTTTAACTAACCTGTCCTCAACAAGAACAATTCCCAGCGAGAAGTAGGAATGATGGCTCTCCGTACAAAGACAACATCTATTACGATTTGTTATGCCTCTGTCTCACCTTCGATAAGTAGAGTCTCTGTTGATTGCAATAAATGACGTCTCCGTAGAAAAATTGTTAGACGACGTTATATTCTCACAATTTGTTGTGCCAAAACTGCCAAAAACTTCAAAGAACTTTTTCAAAGCATCAACTTCATAGAACAAGGGCGTAAAGTATTTTCAAAGATATACCGAATTGACAACCTGATATTGAATTCAACAGGAATCGAAGTACATTATTGTTAGACCATTTTCAATCCACGTCGCGTTATATTTACCTACAAACCAGGGTGCAGATATTTATTGTAATAGTATCCTTCGAACTCTGTCGAGATACTACAGCCTGATTTTTTATGCAGTGATGTATTACCATTTTGGTATATTTCTGATAACACTATACAACTCAGTTCATGACCTCCGACAGAGAACGCAGGAAAATAACATATCAAACGAATTCACTTGCAAATCCAGCAGTAGAAAAATAACGCTCTAATATTTCCTGAAGGATGAACTTGACAAGAAAATAATAATAAAATAAATCAAACCAGAGCTGAAAAAGCATCACAAAAATGAAATATTTGTTTAACTTACCTGTCCTCAACAAGAACAATTCTCAGTGAGAAGCAGGAATGATGGCTCTCCGTACGAAGACACCATCTATTACGATTTTTTATGCCTCTGTCTCACCTTCGATAAGTAGAGTCTTTGTTGATTGCAATAAATGACGTCTTAGCAGAGAAATTGTTAGATGACGTTATATTTTCACAATTTGTTCTGCCAAAACTGCCAAAAACTCGAAAGAACTTTTTCAAAGCATTAACTTCATAGAACAAGGGCGTAAAGTATTTTCAAAGATACACCGAATTGACAACCTGATAATAAATTCGAAGTACATTATTCTTAGACCATTTTCAATCCACGTAGCGTTATATTTACCTGCAGACCAGGGTGCAGATAATTATTGTAATAGTATCCTATACTCTGTCGAGATACTACAGCCTGATTTTTTATTCAGTGATTGAGCAGTAGAAAAATAATGCTCTAATATTTCCTGAAGGATGAACATGACACGATAATGATAATAAAATAAATCGAAATGAAGCAACCTGCAGTTGTTTTCTATAAATGTTTCTTCGGAAATGTATATTTTCTTCAGATAAATAAGTGAAGTATATACCTGTAACTTGAATATCTACGATTGCTCTGAGATGCATGAATTGCATATATGATGGAATTAGCGGATACTTGATGAAAATCCATAACTAACGTATTCAAAAAACACAGTTTTACAAAAACTCAACACGTGTTTTGCCATAGTATGGCTTCTTCGGGCATGTCTTCACATTCCATGCCATGAAGACATGCCCGAAGCAGCTATTGTATGGCGAAGCACGTGTTGCGTTTTTGTAAAACCGTTTAGTGAAAATTTCACAATAAAGAAGTGTTTTTGAATATGCATGAATTACATCATCATTATATCCATCAAAACCAATTTCAACGTTGATACCATGGTTATTACGTAAATATCTGATGAACTATTGTTATACTTTATAATTATAGGAAACAGTTTTCAAAGGAAAGCAACGAAAAACTGAATTTTTATACGAATATCATACATATGGTTTCAACAATTTGAATAATGAATGTCCCCGCTACAAAAAGTTTCTGATGTCAAAAACTAAATTAAAGCATACATTTGAAAAATATGAAAATCGGAGCTGTTTTTACATATCCGTTGATTCCTCTAGTAATCACAACATGAAATTTGTAGGAATATTATTAATTTATAAAGATTGATTGACTTGATGGAATGAATGCCTCTATATGTAAGAAATACTGAAAGATGAAATATATAAAAACTCTGAAATAAATAAAAGCATGAAATCATTATGCTGATTGATGAGTATGCTCCACATAACGGATTCAAAAGTCATTTCATCGTGAGATTTTTACTAAACAGTTTTACGAAAACGAAAAACGTGTTTCGCCATACAATGGTTTCTTCAGGCATACGAGTGAAGATACACCCTGTTTAGTGAAAATCTCACAATGAAGTGATTTTTGAATACGTTAGTCATGGATTTTCATCAAGTATCGCTCCACATAACGATTCAAAATGGCAGATTTTTTATAAAGCAAAATCGAAGTCATGTTGTTCTAATCATATCGTCTCACCTAGTATAAATTTTGCCCAATCTTTGTATCTAGACGAGTAAGACAACTTTCAAGTTTTGTTTTATTCCGAATGATGTCTTGCATTAGACGTTCATCTTGAAAGAAGTTACAAGTTACAAACACAATATAATAATATATTTATTTTAGTCACTACTTAATTTTTTTCTTTAACCTATAAACGAAATTTCGAATAGGTAAAAGCAAATGAGCCCTTCGAAAATATACTAACTCTGATACTGTTTCTCTGGAAAGAAGCATGTTTAGAACGAATTTCATTGGATAATTTACTACATAACATTTAACGAACAGTCAGGTGGAAGACACGTAACTCCGTTTTTAAATGAATTCATAGAGGCGGCACATAAATTGAAATATTTTACGTTTTGCGGTACATCATTCGGAAATTCTTATTCTTTCCCTGAGAATCTCTCATTATTATTCGCTGGTAGTCTACGAGATTTATCTATCTATATTTCACGTAAACTTCACTGAACTTCGTCTAGTGGCAAATGCAGCCACATATTTCCCGTCATAAAATTCCATGGAGCCTTTTCGTCTTCTGTTTATAAGTTGAAAACTGAAATTGCATAGCTCGGAAAGTCGTTTGAGCTAGAAAATTATGTCACTCCCCGACATAAATATCAACGATTCAATATGAAACATATCAATTTGAAACTGAAGTTTTTTCGGAGTTGAACAGAGTTGCTCATAAGATTGAAATATCTGTTGAATCTCAAATAGATGACGAAAATTAAAAAAAAAATACGGTACTGCAGATGAATGTTTTCAAACTGGTTCCTAGTCTTTAGCCTACTCGCCATTATATGCTCTAATCAGACACGTCTCTTTGAAGATGGTTGATAACGTTTCATGATAAATTTCAGTTCAGACTTTTATTATCTAATAATGATTTGAAATCCCTGAAAGAATGAAAAAATTAAAATAAATATTCGAACATATCAATTATATTAAGCAAGACACTGAAATGAAATCACAATAAAATAAAATACAAATAACAATTGAAAATTGAATAATAAAAAATTAAAAGTAAAAGTTTTCAAACCAAGTTACTTCACGACATCATCCAAAGACGATTATGGATACTAACAATCGAAACGTCATGAAGACTTGAAACTTCTTAATTTTCATTCCTTATTATTCAAATTTCAATTGTTGCTTGTATTTTATTTTATTGTAATTTCATTTCAGTGTTTTTTTGCTCAATATAATTGTTATTCTTAGATATTATTTTTTTTTATTCTTTCAGGGATTTCAAATCAGTTTAAATCATATTAGACAATGAAAGTCCGAAATAATGAAATTCAGACACATCTCTGTTATAGTTTATTTGATTTTTCTACATTTCTTCATTCGAAATAATATCAAAGGATCGTGACAAATCTATTTGTGAGTTTTTCTTGATGTGTTTTGGAAAGTGTCACTGTTTATCTCACGGTACTGGGGAATTTTTCACAACAATTCATCATAAACCTAAATGGATGATAAACAATATGAATTTCATGTACAAAAAAAGTATCAACAGATACCATAAGGAATGGATCTTCAGAGAAGTACATATGATTATAGTTGTTATACCGAATATATTTCACACAAAATGGTGGCACGCCATGACATTTCCCAAATTGATGTCATACATACGGACTTCTCTAAGGCGTCTGACAGACTTGATCATGAATTACTGCTATCAAAATTGTACAGGTACGGCTTTCCTCTAACCCTGATCCAACTTTTTATATCTTACTTCAGTGACATTCGTCAGTATGTTATATTCAATGGTTTCAAGTCTGTGGAATATGCAGCTACCTCGGGTGTTCCACAAGGAAGCAACCTAGGTCCACTTCTCTTTAACGCCTTCATAAACGACACAATTGAGGTCATTGACATCAACTGTTTGATATAGGCGGATGATCTCAAACTATATTGTGAGTGACATCAAGGACTGTCTTCAACTTTCCCTCAATCTGAAACGTGTTGAGCAAATGGTGTTTTCACAATAATCTTTCTTTAAACGCGAGTAAATGTAATGTGATGACGAACACACTAAAAAATCGTCCATTTTGATATCAATATTTATTAAACGATATTCCACTTCAACGGCCTCTCAAATTCACCGATCTAAGTGTTACCTTCGACACAAAACTTTCCTTCGTACCACACATTGAAGCCATTATGTCTGCTGCAAACAGAATGTATGGATTTATTGCACGGATATCCATCTACATCAAAAACCTTATACTATGCTTCCGTCAGAATATGCAGCCATGATCTGGAATCCATCCTATCAGTGGTATACAGAGAAAGTTGAATCAGTACAACATCGTTTCCTAAAACTTCTCTCCTATAGATCAGACAATATCCATCCACCAATTGGATTTCCCCATGATGTATTGTTAGCTAGACATGCTATGAATAGCTTAAATTGCCGTCGTGATTGTCACTCCACAATTTTTCTTTTAAAACTGATTATTAATTTAATTTTCGACCCACATATTCTGCAAAAATTGAATTTCAATGTACCTAGACCAACCTCTAGAACACGTACAAATATTCTGAAACGTTCACCTCTGCAGAACATATGTGTCAAATGCAATTCTGCAAATTGTCAACTCGACATTTTTTACTGTTTCATCTCGGAGATTAGGTCTTTGTACTTCAGCTAATTCTATGTGTATTGTTTTTATCTTATAACTTATTATAATTGTATTGTATTCTGATTTGACTTATATCCCTGTTCTGCAGTTGGGTATAACCTATAGAACAGTGTATAAATAAATAAATAAATAAATATCTGTTATTCAAGACCTTATCTACGATGTGTATGGCACTAATTTGAAGTAGCTACATTTTCAGTCATACATTCTTCAGTGGGGATCATCTTTTTTGGAATGATCTACTTTTCATCAAAATTTTCATACGCTCATCATATAGAATTTGCTGATAGAAATGGTTATGCTAGAAGGAAATTTGAAAAATGAGAAAATATCACAAAAACTGAATTCCAACGGATACTTGTAGCAGTATTTTCTTCGTGAGTATCGGGTGTATAACACAGTCTTCATAATGAAAAATAGATAGTCATTTTGGACAAATTTCTCTTTCAGTTTGTATTTTTAACAAACTTTTGTACATCTACTGACCATCGGATAACTTTCTTAATAAAACCCATCCTGAATACCTGTTATATCGAGTTTTAAGTTGTTCTGTTTCAGCTAAACTTGTGTGTTGTGGATTATTGAGGTCTCACTTTCTAAGGTTTGATTTTTTGCAGGTTGACGAAATTATAATATTCATTTTACTCTACCGTTCAGTAATATAATGTTGGCTTATTTTTGACAATAAATTCACTCTAAATAACCCTGATCTCAATAATTACTTTCAAGAATGATTTCGATCACCTAATTTCCATAAACTGATCAGTTGCTGGAGAATCAATTAATCTATGAAATTGAGCCGAAATCTCATTTCGATATCCTGATTTCCGTCGGTCACGTTGAGAATAGCCCCTCGAGGAGTTACCGACCCGATTACATGCAAATCTAATTGATGAAGACGAAAGTTTTCTTTTCATCTAATCTCGACATGAGAGACACGAGACACCCACCTAAATTAGCTCATATATCCAAAGGATCGACTCTGAGATTTATGAGGGTTACACAGCACTTTTCCAATCAAGGACCTGATTCTTGACACCCTATTTTCTTTTGCGGATCTTCTCGCGTTGATAGAAAGTTGAAGTTCTTAGAACTCATTTCTAATGAAACCTCATTTTTAACAAAGTGTGTGTGTGAGACTTTTTATTATTTTGAAAGACCGCCACGGCTTCTTTAGGTGGAGGGTATCCGAAACATCAGGCTGAATTTGACCGATGGCATGGGTTGTTTTGGCTTTGAGGGCCGCTGTGGTTGGTGGCTTATTCGCATGCAACTGCGGCAAAACCCCACAAGAATAAGTCTAACGGGATCAAGTCGCACGATCTTGGCGGCCAATTCACAACACCTCCACGTGAGATGACCATGCCCTCAAATCGCTAGTGCAGAATATCCAATATGGCATGAGCTGTATAGCACAAAGCGCCGTCCTGTTGAAATCACATATCGTTGGTGTCTAGGCTATCCAATTCAGGTCAAAAGGAGTTGGTAATCATCGACCTATAGTGCTCGCCGCTGACAGTGATGGCCTGGCCAATGTTGTTCCCAAAGAAATGAAGACCGATGACGCCGCCAGCCCAAAATTTACTCCAATATATACTCCAGTGAATATATAGCGAGTTAGAAGAGTTATAATAACATTAAGAATAAAAATAGGTCAACAATTTTCCCGAAAACCTGCATTAGCAAGGATTCTCATAGCTTTTTTTCTGGCATTTGAATACACTTCTGGAGTGTAACGAATGACCTCACTTGAAAATTCCATAAGAAACAACCGGGGGAAATAAAGAATACGTCAATTTTTCTGTACCGACAATATTCTTCAGTTTCCTAATAACGACTAGAACAGTTTTTTTGTCACACCATCGATATGAGAAGACCAGTTCATTTGATCGTTCAACATAAAGCTCTAGCTTGCACCCTAGTATTAACACTCTTTGAGTTTTATCATCATTCAGTTTGAGCCTATTTGCAGTAAATCAAATATCTGATAAAGTTTTGTTGGATTCTATTGTATGAGTTAGGCTATTATAAGAATTATTATTCATTCCTACACCAAAGATTCGAAACAGTGCATCACAAGTATATTATAAAAATCACTTGAGCATACTGAGTTGTGTCATCGGCAAATAATACACATTTGTTAGTGAAACAAAATTACATAAATCCTTGATGTAAATTATGTATAGTAAGGGACCTAGAACGGAGCCCTGTGGAACACCCTGTTATATTTCCTTCACTTCTGATTTTCTATCATTAACAGTAAGGGACTTAGAATGGAACCCTGTGGAACACCGTGATATATTTTCCTCACTTCTGATTTACTATTATTAACAGTNTCCTTCACTTCTGATTTTCTATTATTAACAGTGAGGGACCTAGAATGGAACTCTGTGTGACATCGTGATATATTCCTCTCACTTCTGATATTATATTTAAGAAAGACTCTATAATGTTCTCACCTATAACCCAGTATAGTGTCCTCTGACAGTATACTAGGTTAACTTCCAAAGAATTAACTGAGATACACAATTGGAAGTCTTCGTGAGGTCAAACAATGTTGAAGAAATATGTTCGTCACCAACTGGTAAGCCGCATGTTTCTGCTTGCGAAAACCGTTCTATGATTCACTGAAATGAAAAACATTTTTTCAGTTTTTTGAAATGAATTCTATAATTTTCCCAATCAAACTTAGATACAATGCTCAAGTGGCAATAATTGTATGCTAGATAACCTTTCTTGAAAAGATGTATGACCTATGACATTACCTATGACACATTAAAAATGTCAGGTAACTTTTTCCTTTCGAAAACCTGATTTATCAGTAATGTAAGTGGTTGAGAAATCATATCAGCAGCTGATTTGATCAAATAACTGTTGTAATCATGAACATTTCGAGAAGTTGATTTTTTAATCATAGCGACAATAACTTCTTCAGGACACACAGGTTCTAAACAATATTAACAGCTAGGTTTGGGAAAAAGTGTGAAACTTCTCAAATGATAAAATGATTCATCAGGAAGAGATTTGATGGTCTTTTCGGCAATGGAACAGAAAAAATTGTTTTGGAGAAGTTTCTACGGCTCGAAATGATTATTTTCTTTTGTTTCTTCAACTGAAATTTGTACTTTAAGATACTTGTATACTCAGATATACAAAAAACGTTCGATCAAATCAGAATGTTCATTTTGTTGAATAATATGGGGCTATTTGTTTATATAGGAAACTAGTACTATGTTGCTGTATAGCTGCTGTTCCAATGTTTTGACAGAATCAGAATCAACGAACTTAGCTGTGCGCAGCGTTATAGAACAGTGCTTTCTACAGCGCCATGTAGTGGCGAGTTACAGAAAAATTGATAGACTACAAACCTTCTCTATGAAAAATTACTTATACATGTGAAGTTTCATCACGATCGTTTGAGCTATGTAGAAGTTCATCACTTACCAACCAACCAACCAACAAACATTCATTTTTATATAGATTAATGGAGACGTTTCAAGTATTATACACTGTGTCCGTAAAGTATGGAACAAATTCATTTTCAGCTAAACAGGTCATTTCAAGAAATAATCCTGAAACACGTCGATTTTTGATGTTAATTTACCGTATTTTAAAATAATAATCTAATATACAGGGTGAAATAATAGTTTGATGTCGGGAAAAAACTCCAGAAATATTGGTTTGTTTCAAGGTACTTGACTGTGTTTCTTAGCACATTTCATCAGTTTGAACTTAAAACTGAAATTACAATGTAATAAGATACAAGCAACAACAAAAAATCAAAAAGAAAATTAAATAATTATTAACAAGAAATGAAAAATTAAGAAGATTTCAAACCAAGTTATTTCACAACGGTTCGATTGTTAGTATCCACAATCGTCTTCGGGTGATAACTGGACTTCATCAGTTTTAGCGGAAGCTGACCGTTTGACGATAGTTGGTCGTGTTCCGCTTGATTAGTGGTTTCCATATGTTGCGTATCTCTAGGAAAGTACAAGTACTGGTTGTGGCGGCTTCTCTTCTTTGTGGAGCTCTTGCTGGCTTCTAGCTGAAGCCTGTTCTATCATCACTTTGGAGTAACCTTTTCGTTCAAGCTCACTTTTGATTATGCCTAGTTCCGTTTCGAGACCTTATTTTTGTATTACAGACCCCGAGAGCACGGTCTAGTAGAGTCTTCATGATTCCTCTCTTGGTAGATTGATGGTGGTTGGATTCCTGGTTCAGATACTGTCCTGTATGAGTGGGTTTTCGATACACAGATGTTTCCCATTTCGTATAGTCCTCTTCACCAATACATCTAAAAATGGCAATTCGTTATAGACTTTCTTCTACCTTGTGAAAGTAATGGAAAGACTTACGTTGTTGATGTGCTTCAGGAAGGTGTCTAGTTCTGTATTTCCATAGTTCCATATTATGAAGGTGTCGTCCACGTATCTCAACTAGATTCGGGACTTCTTGAGGGCTTCTTCAATGGCCTTAGTTTCAAACCACTCCGTATATATATTGGCTATCCGGTGAAAGTGGCGATCCTATTGGCAGTCCCTCATCTTGCGTAAAGAATTCGTCCTTCAGTTGGAAGTAGCAGTTTCGTACACAGCATCCTAGTAATTCCATGATTACTTGTATCGGTAAGTTTATACTATCTTTCAGATCCCCATCTTCGGATAGCTTCCTCTCCTCTATATGATTTAAAGTGCTTCTTTTATCATTTCTTGTTGATAATTTTTCAATTTCCATCTCGTGTTAACGGTTTGATTTTTTTTTTGATTTTTTGGTTGTTGCTTGTATTTGATTTCATTGTATTTTCAGTTTTTTTGCTTAATATAATCGTTATTTTCCAGCTAACCTCTTTTTGAATGTTTCACAGATTTTTTCAGTATTTCGAATCAATTTATATTATATTAGACAATGGAAGTTCGAACTAATGAAATGATCCAGTAATATTGATGTCTCTTGAAGAGTATTCGCTTTCCACCCAATCTGTTTGAAAATTTTCCCAATGAATTTCAATTCTATTCCAATATGAAGTCCAGAATAATCTACCACTGTGATTATTCGAGACATCTTCAAAAACTTTCACCATTCATACGTGGTTCATTGGGTGAATTCATTGATTCCGGATTATCATTGTCGTGAATTAGAATACATCAAACAAATTGAATAACAGCGTGATTAAATGGACACAATAACATTCCTATTGAAGTTAAATTAGTGGTGATACTTGTATGGATATCCATTTCAAATTATAAACCTGGTAGGAATTCAGAGAGTCAGACATATCGTAACATAATACGTATAATTTTTAATCACCGTATTGAGTGGTTCCTTAAATGGCAACGTGATCCACAATGAGGAACTTCATTCATGTCCTAATTAAATTTCATTCGTCATCTGTCTTCTGTATATCGATTATAACAATAAGTATTGATAGACGCCGGCCGCCTACCCTGAAAAATCATTAGTCATGAAATTTATCTTCATGATCAAAGACCAATTTTGGAAGCTCAGTCAGAACACTCATCATCAGCGAATGGAAAAGTATACAGGATGTGGGAATAATATAATGAGACCATGAGTTGGGTTGAAATGTTTTTTCCATTACCAAGTGTCTTCCTTTCAAGAACGGCAACCCTACAAACTCCAAATTTATACAAGCTGAAGATTACGATTTCAACACTCAATCGATTATTCACCCAAACCGGAGGTAAAAGCCCAACATGGCTGAATCTAATGTATCGGCAGAAATAGCTGAGTTACATATGTCATCAATGTCGACTAATCAACAGTAATTTCTCGAGTATAACAGTAATAATAATTAACGATTTATTTGACAGAAATATCGCATTATTCCGAGAAGAAAAATACAGATTTGTACATAACATACAAGATTGGACAATGATTCTATTATTTAACGATTTATTTGACAGAAATATCGCATTATTCCGAGAAGAAAAATATAGATTTGTCCATAAGATACAAGATTGGACAATGATTCTATTATTTTTCCAGCACTTTTGAAAACACCAAAAAAATTAAAGGTATAAATTATAATGGTGATAGTCGCGATGTAATAGCAGGTTCGAGTGCAGATGAGAGATGAGTCGGATATCGGTTTATATTTATGAAATATTACCAATACGAGTATTTTTGATATTAGCTACAATATTGTATAGAGGAGGCGGTTGATATTATTGTTTGTTTGAAAAATGTTGTCCCAAGCAGTGATATGAATAGCTTCCCAATCGGGAAGCTGATTCGAGGACATCATGCAGAAACTATTCGAAAATCACCATTTCTGACAGTCTGCAGGGTCCTTCTGACATCAGTTCACAGGGAAATAGCATGGTAACTGCAGTTGCTAAGAGGCCCAATAGCAACTTCAAAATCGATTTCTGTAACATTAGAGAACAAAACTCAAATATAAACTCAGTGCACCAACATATGCAAAGGAATTGTCCTCATGTCCACATGTCCACAAATACGAGTATTTGATATCAACTACATTATTGTATATATTGTAAATTGTATATCAACGACTTATTGGGAAAAACCAATATATTGCTTTGCTTCGGCACAATCATGTCCCTGGAATTGCAAAAGCTGATTCTCAAAAGCTTCTTACACTGTTCCGAACCAGAAACTGTACAAACCTCAGCAACTATTGATGCTTAATAAAAGCCCGGATCAGTCCTTCTTTGGAGTATTGTTCACATGTATGGAGCTCCGTCCCTGAGCATACCCTGAAGCTGGAAAGGAAAGAGCCATTCGCCTGATTGAAAACATGAACATCATTTGCAACCTTGATAGTCTAGATCAGAGGTTACTATTGCTGTGATAACTTGAAGAAGAAAACAAAGAATGATAATTACTCGGTTTTATTTACTTGCAAGGTAAAACTTAACGACAGAAATGATAACAAAGAAAACTTAACTTAAGTATCTAAGTTTAAGCATATATTTTTTTCATATGCTCACTTTTTTCGTGGTCACTCTCGAATGATTAATACCAAAGAAAACAAATTCAACCACTCAAAACGACAATTAAAGATTTCAACTTTTTCTGAATTTGCATGAAAACCCTACGAGGTATCCACGACTATCATTTAAAGTACCAAACTTCCACTTACTAAAATAAGGACATACTATCAACTTCTGGTTGCCCATCATACATACTCTTTCAGGCAATAACTTCCTTCTGTTTTCCGCAGACAAGAGAGAAGGCCTAATTTCAATCAATACGCAGTCTGTGATCTAATCACACAATCAACTGACGGAATTCAGTTGGGGAAATGAAAGTGATAATCAATTACTCAGAAGTGGAGACTGCTGAAAATCAAATTCACTTTCAGTAACGGAAACAGTGAGGGTAGCAAGATCCATATTCTGATTCAGACATCTACAGTCGGCCTATCAAAGACAGCAATCCAGGATTATAGACAGAGAGCCAGTTCCACATTCATCTTCATTATGTTTGGAACCGAAATTCAAGGGAATAACGTTGAAATAATGAAAATCTGTTGAAAGTTAAAAAATTTCACGATAAATATTGCATTTCAAAATATTGGTCATGAGATGCATATAGTTTCAAATAATTCTAAACGAATAAATTCGTAATTAGATGATCCAAGAAATGATTTATGAATTATGTATATATAATCATCATCTTGATAACGTTTGTTATATGATATCATATGTATGATGATATATATCATCACCATATCATTTTTTTCATGGTTGAAACAATTTGGTTGAATATTGAACATAAGTACTTCATTTCTGCTGATGAATTGAACATTTGAGAAACTTTGAACTTAATTCTTGTCATTCAATAAACAAAAAAATAAACAAATATTTGAAGATGAAAAGTATTTGTATTCCAAAGTAATTTC
>NW_019291624.1:0-72405 GCF_000500325.1 Leptinotarsa decemlineata
AACATTGTATTTTATGTCTTCGCTTGAATAAATTCATTATTATTATTATTTAAATTCCAAATATGAATTATCTTATTGAAAAAGGATTAAAAATAGTCCAGGAAAATATACATCAAATACTATTCGCATCATCACCAGCATTAAATAAACAATCCACTAAAAAGTAACTCCTTTCCCAAAAATAAATAAATAAATCACCAGGAAATACATCTGCTCAAGATCAAATATTAGACCTCAAGAACGTTTGCATTTTATATAAGATCTAGTTGAAGATATAGCTGAAAAACCATCGAATCCCTAAAAATGCAATGTTAATGAACAGATCCTTAATATATGAGTAAAGTATAAGTATTCGAATTAGTTTAAACCTATAGAATTTTCAATCTTCCAAAATTTCCTCTCCGTTAACCAATTCGTGATTTGACTGATGAGTGCCACCATTCTGAATCTCATCATTCAATTTTTCTGCAAAAACAGAACCTATTTCCGAGATTTGCGTTAAAAAGTTTTCCTTCTGTTCAACGCTCCACTGCATGAACCATTCTTTGAATAACTTCACCTAAAAAAGCACTGTGATGGAAACTTGGACAACAGAATCGAACACTCCCCTTCCATACTCACCCTACATTCGAACAATGACATTGGCTTATTGGGATGGCCACTATCACCCCTTGGCCTTTGGTGAGTGGCGCCACCACTCATGATCTGTGGTGTGGAACATATCCGGAGCATGCCGCCTTTTCCGCTCAAAATCTTAGGGATTACGTGTCCTATATTTGGTGGCAGGGCTATATAGCTCCTTCCCAGCCTGCTAACGAAGTGGTAGAAGTGACAGTTCTACCACTTGTTGGCACGGCTGTAGGGGAGACTCGCATCATGCCACCAATGGAGTCAATCAGAACACGCAGGGTGCTCCACAGAATTAGGCCCCTGAAGAACAAGAACTGGCTTGTTTGGATGCGGAGTTTCATAGTGTTCTAACAGAAGAGGCTGACATCTGGAAAATCAACACCGTGTATAGCGTCGTCCAATTGCTTTCCGAATCGGAAGAACGAAATCCCNTACTTATTTTCAAATTGATTACTTCCTTCCTTTCTTTGGAAGATTCCCCCATATTTTTTGTATCAAGATGGAGTAGTAGAAAGCCAAAAACTTTCTCTCCTAATCATAGATATTTTCAACGTATCGAAAATATACGGTTACTGAACGTCGTGGCGATAATGAAATCGAAGTCTTAAGTGAGTTCATTAAAATTCACAATAATGATAAAGTGACATCCATTTGATTTAGGATTTGTGGAAAATAAAAAAATTGAGAACAAAGAAGTATCCCGGAGGGAGATTGCTCATAATTCGGCCATATCCACTACGTCTGTACGGAAAATTTTAAAGAAAAATAAATTCAAGCTTTATCGAGTCAGGAAAGCTGCGTTTGAAAGACTTCTACGGGAGAAAAGTTTTCTGTAAAGGCTCTTCAGGAAATTTCGCAAAAATAATGAAATTAGCAAAAAAATGTGTGGTGTGTTTAAAGTAGATTTACCACTAACGGATGGTTCAACAGGAATATACATCATCACCGGCGACAAGAAAATTAATATTTATATAGAGTTACAAATTTTCAAAAGAGATATCTATGGTGTTAACGTATGGCTTAGAGTTCTTGATAATAAAATTATTGGCCCCCACTTTTTTACAACATATCTGACCAGAGATTCATACTTGGACTTCTTATCAGGGATTCTAATCGAGTTTGTAGAAGATTTGCCACTTAGCCTAATGAAAAAATGAAAATATTTCCAACACGACGGAGCTTCACCACATCGCAGGAGAATGTGCAGATATTTCCTCAATACAACAACTCCAGGAAGATGGATAGGACTTAATGGTCCTATTGAATGGCCACCACGTTCACCGGATCTTTGTCTTTAAGATTTTTCGATGTGGGGCTTCATAAAAGATGAAGTATTCAGAACAAATTTTGAAAATATTGAGGAATTGGAAGATTCAATCAGGAGAGCCTGCACGGCTATCACTCCTCAGATGTAAGAGAATGATGGAAGACAATTTGAACATCTAAAGCGGTATCGCGTGAGGCATTCCGTTCTGATGTTCATTTTCTACGATTTATTATTTCGTTACAGTCTCTTTCGCAACTGTTTCTTTTTCAACGAGGCGTATTACTATGTGCTTGCAACGATATTCAGAAATTTGATTTCTCGTCGAGAAATACATATGTTGTAATATATCATTGAATTTGTGATTACAATGACTACCAAAATTTAAAAAAAAGCACACAAGTTCGTAAAAAAAAAATATGTTGATGATAGAGTTCAATGAACGAAACGTCGCATTGGAAGGTAGGTTGAATCAGATTATAAAATAAATGAAATGAAGCAAAAAGTTCCTTTGCCAAAAAATTAAATCTGTCATTTTCAGTTTTTTGCGCTGAAATATTCGCGAATATTTCAGAAACGGTTGGTGATTTTATCGATCTCTGAAAATACCATTAACTTGCATCCCTAAATAGGCAACTTCTGTTCTATTTACCCGTTCTTGTAGGATTCACCGTTTGCGAGAGAGCAATAGTGGTATCAGCTAAAAAAACAGCCTGTTACGGACAGTTACAAAAATATTTCCAATCAAGATTATTCTTTGCGATAAATTACCCACGAGCTAGGGATTTCTGTAAAATATATCAGAAATATTTTTAAAAGAACAAATCAAAATGCTCCAGCATACGCAAAGTTCAATCAATCAATCAATCAAACTGTACTTTATTGTCCAAGAATAATTATTCTTATTGACAAAGTGAGTAGATAACAATGAAAATGACATTCACTCACATATATTCGAAACTAATTACAAAACAATATCTAGACATGAAGTTGAAACCTATATCTTTATGCAAATATAAATGATTAAAAATGGTCATTGTAATATTCCTGCAGGTCATAATACGCATTTTTTTGCATTCATATATTATTGAATTTTTAATTTGAGTCGACCTAGGTATTGGCAGGGAGATATGGCAGTTATTTCTGGTGTGCCTGGGATTTAATGGGTTATCATTCGATAAATGTCTGTTGTGAATTAAGCATACAGTCTCCATAATGAAAAGGCATGTAAGCGTAAGAATTTGATGCTTGATGAATATTGGTCTACAGTGATCCCTTGCTTTGGCCTTGTACAAATAACGGATTGCTCTCTTTTGTAAAATGAACACAGAATTCCATAAGGTTTTCCTACAAAAACCCCAAAAGGGTAGTCCGTATCTAATATGGGATTCTATGAGTGAAAAATATGTGTTTCTGCCAATAGCTGTACCAAGCTCGTTTGTCACTACTCTAATAGCATAACAACCCGATGCTAGTCTTTTTTTTAAGGACGTTATATGTTCCTCAAACCCTAACTTTCTGTCAATGTGTATACCCAGGAATGTAGTGCTCGATTTGTTTTCTACTTGATGTGTTCCTAAGATCACCTTAATGAAAGGGATTACGGAAGGAGAGTCGGAGGTGGTTAAGACGTATAAATAGGAAAGTTGGATATATTTGTTGAAAAATAATATGGATGGAGACACATTCATCAGGTGGAATAATGCGAAAGATCATTAACATAGAAAAACCAATTTCTAGGAAAGGATCAGAATGAATGTTTGGTAGGGAAATTTACATACAAATAAACTAGTTCCTTTCTTTTACGATGAGCATTTGAATAATGTGGAGTTTGATGACTACTTAGATGAATTGCCACCGAACATCCGCGGTGAAATACAATATCAACAAGACGAGACCTATTTACATAATACATAAATATTAAGGGGACATTAAAATGCAATGTTCCCAACAAAATAAATTGGTAACAATGGATCAATTGCATAGCCAGCTCGATCCCCAGACCCTACTTCAACTTTTATCTGGGCATACATAAAATATTGAATTTTCTCGACACAAAGAGGTTTTCAATTCGAGCATTCAAAGTAGTTTGTCATATAGAATTCATTTTCTGTATTGGTTTTATTTTTCCCCAATAATTCATTATGAAATAAATTAACGATGAGATTGGAACCTTTGGTGTGAAAGTTGAATAACTTTTTTCGAGACCAATTGCCTTAACACCAAACTGATATTTTTGCACTCGACGCGCGTTTCGCCAACAAAGTAAGCATCCTCAGGAGAAAAAAATTGATATTGATTGATTGATCAGTTTTCTTCTCCTGAGGATGCTAACTTTGTTGGCGAAACGCGCGTCGAGTGCAAAAATATCAGTTTGGTGTTAGGGCAATTGATCTCGAAAAAAGTTATTCAATGAAATAAATTGTTTTCCTTTTCGATTGTTGTCACTGATGATGCTAGTTATTTTAAATGAATATATATAAAAATATCAAGTGTGGGTGGTCCATATTTGATCATGTTGCAATTTTCTAGCAAGATTGGTGTGAGTAATGCCATTATATACATTTCTTATTTTTTGTTTGAGATGGTTCATATTTTTTATACTGTTTACTCGTCAACCAGTTCAACGTGTTCATCTGTTTTGAAAAAAAAATTGACAACCGAAAGTGAAAAATCGAAGTAACGATCCATTTGTTCACCTACCGCCAAGAATACGTTTTTGGCAGGTTTGGAATGTTCAATATTGTATTATGAAAAAAATTAAGTTTAATTTGTAAGTTTCAGCGATTTTCACAGCTTTGTTGAAATAAACAATATTTCAAAACTAAAACATATGCATGTTCCCTATTCCCATTTCAATTGAAAATTTCATAACGAAAAACTCAAATGTAATAGTAACACGAAACATACCTGTCCACATTCCTCACATGAGAAACTAGAAGCGTGTTCCTTCTCACGGTGTGTTTCCAAATCTCCAGTATTATCAAATACTTTGACACATCGTTCACACTGGAACTTGAAACCTTGATTGACCTCCGAACAAGTTTTTTTCGCTCCTCCATTCTGGCTCCTACTCCACTTGCGCCTTCTGCCTCTCTTCTTCTTCTCCACCACGTCACTGATATTTTCTATGCACTCCATATCCTCGTTTTCAGTTTTAATTTCGCTTATTTCGATCATGGGGTTCCCCTCGATGTCAAGATTCCTTTCAACATTTTCGTCGTTCGTGGAGTTTCGTGCGATGGCAATCTTCTCGACTGGAACGTCGAGAGTCTTCAAGACGTCCTCGATGAGCTTATTAAGAATCTCCTTGTTGTCTATATATTTTTCTTTGAGTGCGGAAATAGGCTCTTCTTCGAAGTTGGCTTCGTGGACCTTCGAAGTGTAGTGCTTCTTTTTTATCTTGTGCGTGTATAGGAGCTCGTGGGACTTGAAGGTCCTGTCGCAATACTCGCAATAGGTCAGTTTCGGGAGGTAAAACAAACTCACGTATTCTGAACATTTTTTCATCCAGTGTTGTGAAGCAGCTGTATAGGAATCAAACACTTGGGAACAGTTGACGCATTCGTAATTTTTTGAAGTGGTGTGTTTTTTTTGATGCATAAGCAGTAAGTTTTTATCGGCGTACGTTCTGTTGCAAAACTCGCACTGAAGCAGGATTTCCGTCAACATTTTTTCAACTCTTTTGTCAGTTACGGCATCCTTTTCATTTTCCCTGTCTTGTACATCTATCTCCTCAGCAGGCTCTCTAGTTTCGAGAACGACTTCCGAACAAATTGTCACGTGGTAGTTGGCCGTTACAGGGGACGAAAAAACCTCGTGACACTTTTTGCACTTCCAAACCGTGACGTCGCTCCTATAGAACTTTGATATATCTCCGGCTTTCTTGCAGTGGTTTTCCTTATGTATTCTGAGTCTGTTTTCACTCACGAAGTGTTTGTTGCAATGCTCGCAAATGTTTTCCTGTGTGCTCTCGTGACTGGACTGATGTCGGTCCAGGTTATTCTTGCTCACAAACTGTTTCTCGCAGATAGAGCAGACATACTTTACCCGAACGTCTTTATCCGAGTGGTCAAATTCCGTTTTGAAAACTACTTTGTCTGCGTTGAATTCGCACTGGTGTCTTTGATACTGGTATTTAGTGGGAAAATTAGTTTCACAATTCTGACATCTTATCATGGTCGGGATATTCAAGACTAGTTTACCAGATATCGGCATAACCCCTTCTTCGTCATCGTTAAGTTTTAGACATTTCAGGCGTTCCTCGTCAGATTCGAAGCGCTGGTAATTGAGAATCAGTTTATTTTCTGAAGACAACGCAAAACTTACTTTTTCCGGCGAGAGATAGGTGCTCGAAACTGGTTCTTTCATGTTCGGGTCGATTTCGAATCTGGAGGAATATACCACAGTCCCATTTTCGGCAATCTTGTGCACTTTGATCACGATTTTATCAAGATTGTTCATTTCTATATGAACTACTTTGATGGAACGCTAGGAATAACTGTATCAAAGCAGCTTTGCTTTCATGAAAAGAATTGATTAATGGTGAGAATCAGAAATCATTTTCTGTTGGCAGAAAACATTTGAATTTGTATTGTTGCCGTGGAGAAGCGAACCGTCTAATGTTTCAAGTCATTTGAGCAACTGTAGGTATTACACCAAGCTGAAAAAAAATTTATTCCAAAATCGATTTTATCCTCAGGATAATATTTTAAGGAATCAATCCCACATTTGAATTATATAATATTTTTCAGTTCAAATATATTATACTTATTTATATAACCTAGCCATAATTTCCAAAAAAGACATGAAGAAAAACAAATGAAAACTATAGACGGGTTCAACCCGGATTGAGATGGTACTCACATATATCTACGAATTGAATTATTAATTCCATTTCTGGTAAAATGTACTATTGAAAATACCGACATTCTTAAAAAATTTACAATAAGATAATTTTTGTTGGAACATGTTGGCTACAATGACGCCTTGACAGTTACAATTTGTTATTACGAAATTAGGAAGTGCAATGTCAGGATGATGTATTAAAATTATTTTAATCCTTCTCGAACCAGTCATTCAGTCATTTCAAGTGTAGAAACATTCATAACCATGGAAAAAGTCGTGATTTTCGGATCTACCGGTATGACAGGTATTTGTGCCGTAGAAGCAGCCGTAAAAAAAGGCGAGTTTTTTTAAATTAAATCTTACAAATAATAGATTACTAGTTGAAGCGAAGGTTTAATACTAGTACAATATATCTCTTTACTCTCTATATATTTAATACAGAAAGTTTATATAGAACATGTTTTTAGCAAAATGATAAATAAGATAAAAAAGAAAACACTCATATAAACATCTATATTTAATTAGAAGAAAACTTATAACAATTCAAGATTTGCAGATTAGTCGGCAAATTATGTGGTCTTCCTTATTTTCAGTTCAGATATGTATTTACCTACATTATACTCACCAACACTTCAGGAAAAAACTTCAAGGGATATATGGCATACAGCAAAATATTTGAGAATTGAACGTTTCTATTGAAATTTTCATAGTCCTGATGGTTTACCAGTGTCATTATTGAAAAGTTGCATTTGCGCATTGCTTTTTTCCATTTTTAATAGAAATATCCTTCAATACATACTTTATTGGTAAGAAAATGGATCTCATCAGCATTTCTGGCCGGATCTAACCCATGCTTACAACAGGAAAGTTACTGGGACTCCCTGTTTCAAGGTCAACAGGGATTGTAGGGTACTACTGGAGGTGCTTATTCTCCCTTCTAACGTACATTTTGCTTGACGTCCTTAACAGAAGAGGTAGATCTGCAAGCTTATGTAGACAATCTTGTCATCTTATCAAGATCTACATAGGAAAGTGCATTAGACAAAGTTCATCATTAGTGCCAGACGGAGCAGATGTCTACAAATCCCACCAGGATGATCAATTCTACTTTCCTTCAATGGTGAGGTTGAGGTGAGGTGAGGTCAGGTATCTAGGTATTATAAAAAACCTCGGCAAGAACGATAACTTGAAAAAGCTAGAACTGGTTTATCCCCTATGGACATGTCAAAGCTTCTGAGGAAAATCTTGGAACTCATCCCAAAAATATCCATTGGATATATGTCATGATTGTTGGACCAGTGATGAAGTATGGACAAACTGCCAGCAAATGATTCCGGTAACACTCTCTGGTGTACAGAGACAGACTTACCTGGTTATCTCCTGTGCACCACACCACTATATATATATAGTTAGGTCAAGAATATGGCTTTTGAAGCAGGAAACTGATATATTGAAGGTTTGTGGTGGGCATTTTCATTTAATAATTTTTGTAAATAATCTTTGGAGATTAGATTATCTACATGATACGAGTAGAGATGTGAATCTTCTATTCTCGTGTACGGTACATCTTCGTAATGGTGGTAAGTTGAGTTAAGGATATGTTTCAAGAGAATTATGGCTAGATCGAAGATTAGAATCGGGAATGAATGGAAATAACCATGAACATTTCCCAGAAATATCAGAAAATGGATTATAATTTATTGCATCACTAATATTCTCAAAATTTGGTAAACTGTATTTGTTAGGTCTTTAATATCTGATAATGGTAATATTTTACTATGAATAATATTTAATTCATCAATGTTTTGTTTTGTTTCGTTTTGGCTATCTATAATAATGGTATCAAGTAATTTTTGAAGTCTTAAGAAAAGCATGCACTTTTTCAAATTTTCAACTATACTTTTCATTTGGTTGTCAACTAGTTGACAATTTGTCACAAACTACTCGTGTCTTTGTTCATATTTTTTTTGTGATAGTTTTATAAATCATGAAGTAACATGTTTTTCTCCATTGTCTAAAGTGCCAGTGAGCCATTTACTTGTTCTATCTACTGATTTATTTGCTCTATTGAAATAAAGTCGGCTATTGTTTCTGCATTGTTACCTATAATTTTTATTGGAGGATCGAATTGTTTAAGTCGAAGCATTTTAAAAATAAATGATTTTGGGAAGTTGTTTTTGCTTTTTCTAGAGAAAAGGGGAGAATAGGATTAGTTACCCTTGACATTGATTTTTGTTGTTCTGTCATTGCGGGGATCCCTAGAAGTAGAAGGTAAAGCGTTATATTCTGAAACAATTTGTTTCTTTGTTATCTTTTGTTTTGGTTTAAGTTTGCTTCAATGATATTTTGATTGCTAGGTTTCAATTTTTGTGTCACAATCCAATTGCATATAACATTTGTGTTGTAATTGGTCAATAGGGAGATTCTAATATCAAAGTTTTAATTTCTTCAAAACACTTAAATTCGTATTATTATTATTCAGGTTTTTCAGAGTTATATAGTGAAGAGATTGCAAAAATCTTCATTGAGGCTATTCTTGAAGTCAATGCCTGTCGCAGGTTATTTCATTGGGAATACGAGTACTATGATAGGTAATGCATTTTAATAAACCATATAAAATATTAGTTTCATTCAGTTGGATACGTTATGCTTGAGCAAAACGTGAGATACAATCAATGATTTTTTAAAATATAATTTTATCAAAACACATCAACATATATGTTAATGATATACATATGTTCCAATGGATATTCCCTAATAGGTGTAGTATTAAACTTCGTAACATGATTATTTGGATTTTTGGCATGTTATACATGTATATATGCAGTTCATTATGTCTTTAATCGTGTTGGGCCAGTAATGATAGTATTTTATTTTTTCAATTCGTTCTTCTTTCTCCAAAATATTTTTACGCGAAAGTTACTTTGAATCAATTTTAAAGAATAACTTTTTGAAGTGTTCTTGTGTTATCGGAATTACTACTTTCTTCAATTTTTATTGAAATAATATTCTATAAACGATTTAAGGTTTAAAATATCCTCAGAAAACTAGGTTTCTAGGTTTGTTTGGAAAATTACTAATTTTATCTAATTGTTTTATATTTACACATGGAGAAAGGGTGTCATTACTTTGAATAATGTTTGTTCTGATATTGGGATTTCTAAAATCGATTTTTTTTTAAAGAATGTTGTGTTTCCTTTGAACTATCAGTTTTTCGATGTTTTTGGTCGAGCGCTTAGATTATTTTTATTTACTTTTGAATATTACTGGAGTTTTTTCCCAACACCAAATCGTTATTTTTAACACCTCGACACGAGTTTCGATCACCAAGTGATCATCTTCAAAGAGAAAGATTAAAACTAGAGACTAACGCGAAGCTAACCCTATTTATGCTATATAGATATCCCATTCAGGTAAACCATCCAGGTGTACCACCCATGCAGGTATACCAACCTAAATTTATTTTACAATTTTTCCTTATCTCTTATTTTACAATATATGTTTAACTGTTATAGCTGTATATAAAACAGTTTTCAGCTATATAAAAATTAATTTCACAAGGAATTTGAGAATTAGACGGTAATCATAAGGTTGAAAAAATCATCATACTAAAGTTGAAAAACATTTTGAGTTGACAATAGTTAGGGTAAACTTTGGTGAGAGTAGTACTAGATTATTATTTGTCATTACTATTTATAGAACACCAAATGGTTATTTTAGAATGTTAATAGATAAATTGTATGATCTGATGGTTGATATATATTTACCTATTAACCTACTATATAGTTTGTGGTGACTTCGCTAGAAATATTTTTGTTGAAAAGAGCAACTCTAAAGAATTCATTTAATGAATTTAAAATGGAAAACCATATAACATAACTTGCATTAATCTGATCTCTAACCTTGAGATGCATACACAAGTAGTCAAAAACAATAACATTTCTGACCATTCATTTCAAATATGTCAAACAAATTCAAACAATGATTTCACAAACGAGGTCTTTCTGAAAATAACATGATAGTATTTGGCAACCTATTCAAAGAACAGTGGGTGAATATTCATAACGCTCCTACTTTGGAAATACATGTTTTAATATCCTCAAATATCACTATGATATCCCATTATTTTCTTTAAGAAAAATTAAAACTAACGAAAAAAAAAAGTTTGGTATACTCAAGAGCTGTGAGAACTTCAAAGAACATTATGTAAAATGGCGAATACTGTAAAAATGAGATCGAAGGAAACAATAAAAAATTGGTTGAATTAGCTGGCGATTCTTTGTATTTTTCTCCGTATTATTCAATGTTAGTTCATTTCTGAGCGTATTTTTCTCATTTTTTTTCATAAATATTAAGTTTTCAAATGAGTTTTTTTCATTATTTGGATGAGGTCGGGTGAAACAGCGAAAAATGCTTTCGAAATAAGCAAAGTGAGTACCTACTGAGTGGCGATAATATTATATGAAGAGAAAGTACTAACATAATGAAAAAGAAAAACATCAATGTGAACAGGAGCTTATCCAAGATTGCATAATAATACCTCTTCATTGCAATAACCCAAGTATATATGTAATCCATTTAGCAACCACTTCATGGATATACCAAGTCCTTATGCAAACATTGACAAAATTAAATAAAGTTACCAATTATCATTGTACTGTTATTTTATGTCCTATTAACTCGTACAAAATTGTATAATATATTATATTAAAAAAACAACCAGAAAAGTAACACCAGGTATTGATGACATTTCCGGAAAACTCTGAAATATGTAAAATAAATTATTAGTAAACCACTGGCCCACATAATCAATGAGTCATTTTTGAAGAAGGAATAAATAAACGAAATCGATTATTATAGAAATGTCAGTATACAAAGCCAGATATCAAAAATATTTGATGAAGCATATGATTAGGTTAGGCCCAAAGTGAGTGGGTCTATTCGACCCTCCACCGCAACCCGCAAGGGTTTATTGTGGCTCACACCTATTCTCACTCGGCCAAACAAACTCAGTTTCTTAACGAAGCCGATTAGTTTGTATGGTGAGTGGTCTTTCAGGCCAGATGGTAAGAGTGCGGCTCTGCCGAACTCTAAAGACCTGATTCGGTCCCCAGCGGGGCAGGCACAAAGTATATGCTCTGTTAATGAGGTAGTCGGATAGTCAATTTGCAATATTCCCACCTTGATATCCACGACAACCGTCCCATATGAGGGTTTTTGCACGTCAGCTACACCTGACGATGCCTTAGATTCAGCCATGCAGGGCTTTTTTGCCTAGTTCTTTTTCGAGACCTACCTTTGTATTACAGAGCCCGAAAGCACAGTCTAGTAGAGTCTTGATGATTCCTCTCTTAGTTGATGGTGGTTGGATTTCTGGTTCAGATACTGTCCTGTGTGAGTGGGTTTTCGATATATAGATGTTTCCCTAGAACTAGGCATCATCAAAAATTATCTTCAACGGAATGATTACTCCAGAGTGATGGTAGAACAGGCTTTAGCTAGAAGACGGTAAGAGCTCTCCACAAGAAAGAGAAGACTCCACAACCAGTACTTGTACTTCCCTACATCAGAGGATTATCGGAAAGGATAAGAAGGATTGGATCCAAGTATAACATCAGGACCTGCTAGAGATCTGGGAACGCTATCCCTAGCAGCCTCACAAGAACCAGGCCACCAAATGCGAACTGCGATTCCAAGAATTGCATTTACCGGATACATCGGTGAAACCAAGAGGCCATTGAAAGTTCGCATTGCTGAGCACAAGAAACACACACAGCGAGGAGAAACCAGCAAATCTGGAATAGCAGAGCATGTTTGGACACATCAACATAACATCAAGTGGGCTCAAGCTGAAATCATCCACAAAGAGGAATACTGGTTTAGGAGAATATTCAAAGAAGCCGCGTATATGTTGTCCAACAACGCGTTTAGTCAAGCTAGCGTAGATATACGTAACATATGGAAACCTCTAATCAAGCGAAAAACGACCAATTTCTGCCAAACGGTCATCTCCTGCTAAAACCAATGAAGCGAAGAAAGGGAAGAGGGAATAGGTGAAAGCACTCGAATGACCTATAAATAGTCAGATCTCTGAGGAATAAGTCCAGTTATCACCCGAAGACGATTATGGATACTAACAATCGAAACGTCGTGATATACATGTCAAGTTTCATCACGATCGGTTGAGCGATGTAGAAGTTTATCACTTACCAACCAACCAACAAACATCCATTTTTATATATTAGACTAGTTGTTGTCCGTGGCTTGGCGTGCCCGCGGCTTCGCCCGCGTAGAATTTGGTAGTTGTAGTACTAATTAGTACTATGTTGCTGTATCGCTGCTGTTCCAATGTTTTGACAGAATCAGAATCAACGAACTTATGCGTGCGCAGCGTTATACAACAGTGCTTTCAAAAAATTGTTCTACAGCGCCATCTAGTGGCGGTAGTACAGAAAAATTGATAGCCTAAAAACCTTCCTATGAAAAATTACTTATACGTGTCAAGTTTCATCACGATTGGTTGAGTTATCTAGAAGTTTATGTAGAAGTTTACCAACCAACCTACCAACAAACATACATTTTTATATATTAGACTAGTTGTTGCCCGCGGCTTCGCCCGCGTAGTATTTGGTAGTTGTACTAATTAGTACTATGTTGCTGTATCGCTGCTGTTCCAATGTTTTGGTAGAATCAGAATCAACGAACTTAGGCGTGCACATCGTTATAGAACAGTGCTTTCAAAAAAGTGTTCTACAGTCCCATCTAGTGGCGAGTTATAGAAAAACTGATAGCCCAAAAACCTTCTCTATGAAAAATTACTCATACCTGTCAAGTCTCATCACGACCGGTTGAGCGATGTAGAAGTATATCACTTACCAACCAACCAACCAAAAACATCCATCCGAACTGAGCTTTTTATTGTTAACAGCTCCAGTTTCCATAAATTTGTTCGATAATTCCGTGACGTATTTGTGTTGTACATTTCTTTCTGGATGATTATTGAATATACGGGCAGCAGCTCTAGCACTATTTCCATTCTGGTAGTACAAACTCACTATTTCAATTCGTTCTCGAAGCGTATAAACCATTGCTTCTCAAGAATTCACAAAAACAGAAACACCAATTGTAACTTCACCTGTTAGGAAATCGTTATTGTAGAATGAGACAAATACAAAATGAAGAGAATATCGAATTCAAACCTAACTAGGCAAAATAAGACTTTTTGAAGTATGTTTCACAAAAATCACTATGAAACTAAGGTAACAGATTGCACAGAAGTTCATTCAGGGTGGCTACTTTTCAACTCAAATAATTTTTAGCTTCCAAAATATGAGCTTCAGACCATAATGTATTCTACTTCGATGAAATCTATTCATCATGGAACATCTGATAATGCAAAACAATTGATTCATGCTTTGGGTGTGCGATAGGGGAAGGAACACCAAATGTGAATGTCAAAATGTGCCCCCCTGTAAACTATTGTTGACGTGTTTTTTTATTTTTCCTGCAAATCATTGTACCAAAAGTTATTCAGGGTGGCTCGTTTTAAATGGAGTGCATTGTATATGGCTCTTTGAACTGCAAACAAAATACAGTAGCCATATATTTTGGTTAAAGCAGAGTGTTTGATATGGTAAATCACATTATCCTGCTAAAAAAGTTACAAGGAGCAGGGATACGAGGGGTAGCTAATGAATTAATACTAGAATTTTGCTTGAAGGATCGGAAACAAATGTTTGGGATGAACAATATCAAATCGACAGAAAACATAATAAACTTGGACGTCCCCAAGTTTAGCTCCAATCCTCTTCATTATTTTCATCAATGCATGCCCGAAAAGTAATTATAAAGCGTGACTCACGGTCGATGGTAGGTTAGACGTTTCTGGAAAACACAAAGCATGATTTTTCTGAAAATTTCACCTCTCACATTTCCTTACCTGTTTTATCGATCTAAAATATTATCAGCATTGCGGCGTTGCCACTTCCATCAAAAAGTCCTAGCAACTTTATTTTTTCAAATGGAACACCCCGTATATTATTACATTTTTGGAATCAGTCTGGTATTTTAATACTTTTTTGTTGATAATGTTCTATACCTATCTCTATCTGTTTTCGAGATAAAAAATAAATTGTGCTAAATATGGTCCAAAACATAGCCTTAATTGAAATTAAGTACATCAGTACTCTCATTTCATGAAAAGTTGATATTCTGATGATAGTTTGGACAAACTCGAAATATTCAAATAACACCAAGAAATCGACTCCATATCATACACGGCGTGCTAAAATTACTATTATTTCCATTGTGCATAAAAGTAGTCAAAAGTTCATTTCTTCAAATTAAACCCCCTGTATATTACTCGGTAAATTGAAAGATGGTGAAAAATGCTTCAAGATGATATATCATGTCCCTATACCTGAATCGTCAAGTTTTCTCAATAAAGTCGCTTCTTCATTGTCAGAACGTGTAAAAAATTCAACCAAATGTATCCTGAATTAACACCAATGAACGAGAGGAAGTTTGTAACGTTACAAAATAATTTCCTTAACTATGGCTAAAAGTTTCTAGGGAACAACTGTACCAAAAATCAGTCATTTCTAGGTAAAAAGTAAGATTTTGTGGGCTAAAATATGTGAAAGTACAGACAATAACAGAATAGAATGATTCAAAACAACAAAATTGTAAAGAAAATATCACATTTTCACAATAAATGTGTGTCCATTACATTCTAAACGCTTTAACATGTTTTTTTGTACGTGACTTGTGGTTGCTTTTTCAATTTCCTGGGGATCCAGATCTTCAATACTCCGCACTATTCGCCGTCGCAATTCTTCTTTACAGAAACGTCTAACCTACCATCGACCGTGAGTCACGCTGTATATTCTGGTGATACAATTATTTCAGAAAGAAATCTATATGAAGCTATTCTGAAAGCCAACATCTATGTTTTTTCATAAACTACACCTCACGATTTGATCTCCACAAGCTTAATTTGAAAAAATATATCACATGTTTCGCTAACACAGTAGCTTAGCGAAACATGTGATATATTTTTTCAAATAAAGTTTGTGGAGATCAAATCGTGAGGTGTAGTTTATGAAATTACTACTAATCTTCGTCAAGTAACGGCCGAATAAATCAGAAAAAGAAACAACATCTATGATTGATCCTCACTCTTTAGGATCAATGATAGAAGTATTGGTTCTTAGGAGTTAAAATAGAAAACAAAATAACATGAGAGCATCATCAGAACTAGTGAGTGAACTGAGTTAAAGTAAGCTTTGTTATTAGATAGCAGAAGGATGTAGTAACAATTGAAACCCTGGAACTAACTTACTATGGGTTAGTACAAAAAATCTTAATATATGGTTAGCTCAAGTCACATTAACCAAGTCAGCTTGTAGGCCATTGCTTTCACTCACAGTTCACTCTTTCTAATATTTCAAATCATCATGAAAATTAATTTAAATAAATATTATTAAGAAGTAGTTCTCTGCATTGCAATTAATTTACTGCAATTCTTAATGATACTGTAGATGCTTCAAATATAAATGCAAAAAAATAGCCAGCACAGAAAAAAAATTATTTGATGCAGGAGTTTTTTAACAAACCCCGTTTAAAATATTGATTTTAAATTGTGCTGTATTACTTTTAGAAAATTGACAAGTATTATATTTGTATGTGTGCTTTTAGTAGGTTATATGTGTGTGTACGTTGACTAGTCCAACAAATTATGCAATCTGTATTCCATTTTGTAATAACTTCGGAGATTCTTATTTTATTCTTCATGCCAATCTTGTGTATACTATATTGAACTATTGTGTATTTTATCGTACACCTTTGGTATAAACATTTTGATAATTGTGATTTTCAATTGAAAGAATAAAATATAATTTTGCATAATGTAAATAATGATTAACTTTTCCCAGGTCTCAACGTCAGAGCGTTTCTCAGAGATCCAGCTAAACTGCCCGACCATTTGAGAAACAGTGTCGAAGTAGTCAAAGGCAATGTTTTGGAGTATAAAGATGTACTGAATGCAATAAAAAATGTTACAGCCGTTGTCGTCGTCCTGGGTACAAACAATGACCTTAAAGCCACCACCGATCTGAGTGAAGGGATGAAAAATATTGTCAGAGCCATGAAAGAGTTGAACGTAGAAATAGTTTCTGTTTGTTTGTCAGCTTTCCTGTTTCGGGAACCAGAAAAGGTTCCTCCAATGTTCAAAGAACTGAACGCAGATCATCAGAGGATGTACGATGTTCTGAAGGAGTCAGGACTGAAGTATATTGCCTGTTTTCCACCTCACATAGCAGGTATGACTTGAATCAGAAAAGGTGTAGAATTAGTCTAAGTGCGAAATGACTCAGTACACGAACAAATTTTCCTAAAAAAATGATCGATTTTTGCCAGCAAAGCCTGATCATCAGAAAGCAAGTCAATTTGGAAAAAAACTCCTACAAATAAAACACAAAACATTGAGATTATCAACACTAAACATGGAGAGTATCTAAGCATATAACTAAAATTAAACTGATTATGACAATCTGTAGGTCAAATGGTATGAAATTAAAACTAAATCATTTATAGGAACTCTTGAATTGAGTAAGGACACAGATCTATCAAGACTTTTTTTAGTTGTCTTTTAAATGAATAAGTAGACAGACTTCTTAGATTGCATGGAAGGAAGTTGTACAGGTACAAACCAAAAATATTTAGTAGATGAGTCGTCTGCATATAATGTGGTAGAGGTATCTGATAAGGTCATGGGCAGATCATTAATATATAAGATAAACAACGTAGGCCCCATTATGGATCATTGTGGAACTCCTAGTGCATTAATATCCATTGATGAGAAAACGGACACCCCTAATTCAGATATTTTAACGATTTGATATCTGTCTTTCAAGTACGAGTCAAACCAATCATAAGTAATACCTCTGATTCCATACCTACACAAGTTTAGTATCTTGCCATGGTGAATGCAGTCAAAAGCACATCTGAAATCGCAAAAGATTCCAGTAGGACTCTCACCACCCTCAATGGCTTCAATAATCTCCTCATAGAAAGATGTTATCGCTGTCACTGTGGAGTGTTTTGAGCGAAAACCATGTTGATTTTCATCAATTATTCGGTACTTATTTAAAAAGTTTGTAAGCTGTTCAATCATAGCATATTCGATATTATAGAGGGTACTGATAGTGGTCTGTAGTTTTTGATATTTTCAGGGCTTCCTTTCTTCAATATCAACTGCTTTCCTTTTGATTTTCGTATCGTACATATTTCAGAGCATTTCTGACAATTCACCTGATCTTTCAAGAAAAACCTGACATCAATAAGTCAGGAGTCAACACGTAAGATATCAATTTTTCATCAGTATCAAAATCTGTAGATTTTATAGTTTTTTCAATTTTTTGATTTTTGTCGTTATTGTAATTCATGGAAATTCAAAAACACAGGAAAAATTTCAATAGAAAAGAAGAGACAATAAATATTAATAAAATACTTGAAGGTACATAAACAAGATCGGGTAATCCAACTAAGAGAAACCAAGCCATGCCCACTAATAACAGTATAAAACCAGAGTCAAATACCAGCCACGTTTGGAACAACAACTTGAACACCAACTCGGACACTGCGACCGTTATTGCATCGCCTTTGATAATGTATACCACAGTAGTAGACGAAACGTCAGGCATGAAAACCTGCAAACCACGGCCAGAAAAACAGGAAAATAGCTTTCACACAGTTAATAAACAATGTTCTAATATATCGACGGTGGGATAAAGGATTCCTCAGGGTTCGGTAATAGGTCTGTTTCCGTTCTTGATCTACATTAATGACGCGGATTGCCAAGCACTGAGGTTGTCCTCTTCGCTGATGATACAGCATTGACTGAAAAAATGTTTTCATAATTAAATCGGAGTAGAACATTAGAGAGGCACAGTTGAAGGTTGATGACGGGTTCAACTGAAACAGGCTCTGTTAAAAAAACTCTAAAAACTGACTATATTGTTCTTTCTCTTAGAAATTATATCATGGAAGTGAAGTCAAATAGGAAACATTTTGAAGTAATGCTTGACTCATCTCTCACTGTAGTATCTTCTGGACTACTTACCAAACAAACTATGCAGGACAACCTATCTTTAAAAAAAATTGAACAGAAGTGTTAGAATTGAAGTATTATTATAGGCTTACTATGCACTATTCCCGTCATTAGTCTAGCATACATTTCTTTGGTAGTGTCACTTAGTACTTACCGTAAGAATTTTTGATATCTAACAACGAGCTATTTTTTTAATTTCAAAATAACCGCATCAACCGCAATGCAGAACTGAAACCACTGGGAAGTCTTGCCTCTTGTCTTTCATATTCAAAAACTGGGTACTCCACGATCATGTGCTTCACACTGTTGATCACACTACAGTCTTGTGTGTCCCTAAGACGAGTAAGAATGACTTGATATCTTTTTTAGGTCAAATGGTAGTTTTGGGAGCGCATGTCGGGATTTATCCCTCGTAATTTATTTGTTTTCATGAACATCCATCTTTCTTTCCAAATGTTTGTTGGTCGTTTCCTTATTGTATTGAAATAATCTGTGTGGGAAATTTTTTCAGAGTTACGGAAGGAGTAATAGTAATATTGCGAGCGGCTGCATCGGCTTTCTCGTTGCTTCTGATTCCAGTATGGAAAGGTATCCAGACTGGTTTAATACATTTTTGATCCTGCATTAGTTTGGTTAACCCTTTCTTAATACAAACAAGCAGTGCATTGTTTGGGTATAACTGTCTGATTCCGTGGATTGCGCTGAGAGAATCGGTGAAAATAACAGTGTTACCTTCTAGTCTTTCACAGTGTGCTACGGCTTGGGCAATGGCATACAATTCACTTATATAGATTGACGGCAGACGATAAGCAAGCTCCGTATAATTTGTGATGACGGCTGCTCCCACACACTCAGAAGATTTCGAGGCATCTGTGTATAAGTGATTGTTGGAGTTGGAGATTGATTCAGAGAAAGCTTTCTGGATAAAAATTGGTGGGTTATCATTTTTCCTGTGAGCGGAGAGCGGAGAGTTGGGTGTTACAGGATGGGATCTTTATGGTCCATGGTGGTGAAGAGCAGAAACCAGATTACATAACATTTTTAGGAGCTACAGGATTATTAAGAATTTTTTACATTTTTGCATAGAGAGGTAATCTGTTTAAAATGTATTTAAAATCTGTTTGAAATCTGTTTTTCCGTTAACCAGCTGTTGAACTCCTACAACCCTCGGAAGTTGAAACTTGTGCCAGCTAAGTATTAACGAGGTCTTACCTTTTAACGTGTGATTCCTAACACTGGTAATGCAACCTAATAATTTTGATCAAATAGATGGGAAAATCTATTATTGAAGGTATAATGATAGGCGGGGTTGTTTACATTAGCGGAGATTCTTGCAGCGTAAGTCATGGTCATGTATTCACTGCGAAGATCAAGGGGCTGTTCTCTTGTTTCAATAAATAAACCCTCCACTGTACCACTACAGAATGCTCTAAAGGCTATCCCGATGGTGGCATGTTGAATAACATCAAGCAGTTTAAGAGGTGACTTCTTTGCAGTAGAGTAGGCAATACACCCATAGTCTAATTTGGGTCTTATTAGAGCCCAATAGATTGAAACAAGGTATTGCAGTTTGCTCCCCAGGTGTGATTGGATAAAACCTTCATCAGATTCATACCATTCTGACAAGATTTCTTAATATTACGTATGGGTGATCCAATTTAGTTTGTCATGTCAAGAAATTTAGTTTCCTCAACAAATTCATTAAGTGTAAAGTTTGGGAAAGTAGTTGCTTGCTTTTTGGAAAATAGGAGGCATTTGGTCTTCGTTGATGAAAAATTGGAATCCTGTATTGAGGGACCATAATTGAAGACTTGAAATCGCCTCCTAAAGAAGTGACTCCAATGTGTTTATATTTCTGCCACTGACAAATAGGACTAGGACTAGGAATAGGTTTAGGTCGTCCTCGTATAACAATGCTATGCCATTAGCTCTCACAAAAAAGGATCTGTTTTTCAAGAAATTTTCTATAAAAGCAGGTAGTTTCTTTGGATATCCCACTTTTTCATCTGTTCCAAAATCGCCTCCTAAAGAAGTGACTCCAATGTGTTTATATTTCTGCCACTGACAAATAGGACTAGGACTAGAAATAGGACTAGGTCGTCCTCGTATAACAATGCTATGCCATTAGCTCTCACAAAAAAGGATCTGTTTTTCAAAAAATTTTCTATAAAAGCAGGTAGTTTCTTTGGATATCCCACTTTTTCATCTGTTCCAATATGTTGCGATTCCAAACTGTATTGAATGCTCGACGAATATTAAAAAAAAAGGGCTATAACCTTGTGTCAGTTTGTGAAAGACTCGTGGATGGTTGACTGTAGGATAACCAGATTGTCTGTTGTTGAGCGGTTCTTGCAAAATCCACTTTGTTGGGGAATTATTAGGTTATTTCTCTCTGGGAAAAACTTTAGTCTGGCGTTCAGAATTATCTGTAACACCTTACACATGGTAGAGATAAGGGAAATAGGTCTATATGAATTGGGATCAGATGGAGATTCATTCTGTTTCAAAAGAGGCAGTACAATAGAGTTAGAGCACGATGTGGAAAATTGTCGGGTACGTTATAATGTGTTGTAAATCCCTAGAAGATAATTGCCAGATTGTGGGAGTTTTGTAAGAAATATATGAGGAATGTCATCAGGCCCCGGAGTATGGCCTTTCACTTTAGACAACATCTCTTTGAGTTTGTACATGGTTATATCGATATTTAGTGAATTTTCATCGTCATTTTCAATTAAAAATGGTTTGGCGTCTATGATTTTCCTCATTTCTTTAAAGTTATTGTCGAAGTTGATGTCACTGGACTGTTGTTGGAAATTATCAGAAAATGTTAGCAATCTCGCGACTGTTTAATGTGACGTCATCAACAAGGAAGGAAATTATGTGATTTCCTTTCGACCTGATCCTGTTTACTTTCCCCATACTTCAGTGTGTTGGTTCAAAGTGCTTACATAATTTTTTCAGGTTTTCCGTTGGCTTTGCTTTAGAAAAAATCGCTGGCGAGCTCAGAGTCTATTGAATTCGACTTTGTTTTCAAGGTAGAAGTGTCGTTTCAATCTATTGAAAAAACGTTTACACTCAATTGTTGCTGCTTGGCATTTGTCGTTCCACCATGGTACTGGATTGTGATGTGCTAATTGTGAATTTCTCCCTACGACAGTGGATGCTGATTCAATTATAATTTTGGTGGATTTTAAGTTCATTATTCAATTGTTTCATCAACTTTTTCTTTTATTTTGTGATACGAGCCTTAATACTTCGTTGGTCAGCGCTGAATATATTTTTGTTAATATACCCAAGAGAGAAAATACATATGGATCATCTGATCCATTTCCCAAAAAACTGACGATTTAATTGAAAACTAGAGGAAAGGGAGGTGATTCTTCGTCAAAAACAAAATTTTGCTGGAAAAAGAAGTGCAACTGTAGGGTTTGATGTGGATTTCTTCGGTTTTTTATGAATTTGCGACGGCTGGACAAATTCGGGCTGAGCGGGTGGATTGGAGTCGGTGTTCGAGATCATTGGGCTACCTACCTCCGATATTGAACGTTTTTGTGCTGTGGTGGTGGTTTGTGTTGGTGTTACAATAGGTTCATTTTTCCTTTGGCCTTTGTTACTAGCAGTAGCAGGGATCTCATTAGCTGTTTCAGTACAGTACATAACAATTTTTTTACATTTGAAGAAGGTTTACTTGTCTTCGGAAAGAAAGATACGATATCGAGTGTTTTCGAACGGAATGACAATTGATTCTGGGAAGGTGGAGGTGTCGGATTGAACATAGAGTTGCCTACAGAAACTTAATGGATGGCGGAACTCCGGTTGTGAAATTCCGAATCTGAGAAAGGTAGTAGGGGACATAAGGTTCAAACATAAGTCTTTAAGGCTACTGTCAATTATAGTGTGAGGAATTGATGGGCATAAATTTGATAGGATCAATCGAGTTGCGGGAGTTATTAACCTCTGTGCTTTCAGTAGTTGTTAGATCACCTCTATTTCACCACCTTGTTAAAGGAAAGTATCTACAACTGTAAGACTGGAGTGGTATATACAAACTCTGTTATTGGAGATTCTAGAAGGGAAAATCATATTTTTAGGCTGAACTTTGGGTCCTATGGCAATGATGTAATCCTGAATTTTAACTCCTTCGATAGAATTGAAGAGTATGGCTTGCTCTCTGGATGGAAATTTGAAGTTTTGGACTGCACTCTATATATTAATGGTACTCATTGTGGTGTCAGGGATATTTGCCGCAATATTCAGCATACCTATTTTGAGGAAACAACTTTTTACTTTTGCTTAGGAAAAAGTCTCACCGATAAAAATTGTAGTTGAGAACTTGCAACCCCTTTTATTGGTTTTTATCACTTGTGGAATTTATAAGCTGACAACGCCAGAAAAAACCGGAAAATAGATTTGACACACTTTTACACTTCTCAAGATTTTCTCAGAATCTCTTCTACTTTAGCCTACGATACTTTCCACATATGTTGCTCAATAAATAAATAGTGTACATTGAAGTTATCAGAAGTTTTCTTTGAAATGTAATTTTCCAATATTTTCCGCAACTTCGACAACCCTTCAGCTTCAACTTGCCTTCTGATTCTTTTTTACTGTTTTTGAAAAATCTTGCATACCAAAAATGATGATTTTTAACTTTACACATCGACAATTTCTTTTGGTTGGAAATAAACACTTTTAATTGTAAGCACATGCACCTTTTTCTTTGCTGGCAGCAATCGAACATTTCTAAGGTAAAATTTTTCACGTTTTGGGGCATATCGCACCTCATGTAGCCAGCACTTCTTCTAAATATGATGCAGTAGCCAATTTTAATTACATTTTCAGGAAAGATCAGAATATCCTATAATTGAGAAAATACTTTTTCCCAACAGAACATAGTTTAAGAGTTGTACTCACCTCATTTTTCAAAATAATAGTTTTACACATTCTAGCAGTTCGTATGAATATAAATAATGAAACCAAATTGAAAATACACTAACCTAAATTATAGAATCCATGATGCAATTCCAACTGTATGATGTAAGAGTTGAGCGTAAGTGGTAGTGGCTGAGTTAATTCAGAAAAAGTGCATGAAAAATCGAATTTAAATAGCTTACATTTCAATTCTGCATCCGAAGTAATATCATGCTACTTTCCTACTACTGGTTCCTTGATCTGGCAAATTATAAGTTTGGGCCACAACTCCAAGCTCTCGTAAAGATGGGATGCTTATATAGACTTGTGTCAGCATTTTATGAAGTGCTGAACAAACAAAATGGAGAATTTCATATATTTAACACATTTGATTAAGTTGTTTCAATTTTTGGAATCTAAGCGATTACGTGGATCAAGTGACAGTCAAAATAATAATGAAGATACAGATATAGAATAATATATAAGAAGTCTACGAGGGCTTGAAGTCAATGTAACTAGTTTTTGGCAAGGTCCTGCAGTCTTGTTAGTTTGTCTAGGTTGATTCTCTTTTAAACTCGAATGAGGTGGTTTTCAGAATGGATCTGAATGGTATCTATTTTGGGTAACTGCAAGGGTTTTGCTTGAATGGAAGGGGCATAGTTTTTTTTTGAGAACAAAACACAAGCACTACAGGAGAATTCTTAAGGCGCTCTCAGAGCGGTGCCTGTGGGAAAGTAGCGATTTACATTGGATCGCTGGAGATTAAATCCATTTGGAAAAACGTTCACAGGAAATTTACTCCACATAAACACATGAGCAGCAACAGTCCGTCGCGTATTTCTGATAAGTTGAAATATATTTCGCCAGCTATAAGTAAAGTTACATGTGATGTGAATCAGCTGTGGCTGAATAATTTCCTCATATCCAGGTTCCTTAGAATTTTTCTCGATTGTAATTTAATAAATGAGGATAACAATAAACTAAGCCTTGTTTACTGGTTCGATAATATGGCACTAGTTGGTATTTCCGTTTGACAAATTCAGTGAACAGTTTTTGGAGATTTCATTATTTAGAATATGGATACAAATATCTTCGATTCTCGAACAGGGTTCCTCTTCTAATGGCAATAATTCAAGTTAAGGGTAATATAAGGTTTAATTATGGATTGATTGGAGACTGGGAATCGTTAATAGATGGAAATAATTATCCACATTGCTTATAAGTATCAAAAAACGAGTTGCAAATATAATGATTATATTGTTTGAAAATATAACATTTTGCCTGATTCTTTGAAGAGCATCCAGACGTTCAATAGAGAAAATTATCTTTGGGTAAACAATGAATTGAAAATGTGAAAACTACACCAACACTCCACAATTGGTCTCCTTCATTTGCTTTGGAGCCGGCTAGGTCTCATTTGATAGGAGCAGCTTTATATCGCCACCGTATATAAGTAAACAGAAGTAAATTCACTCCCGTCGGCCTCTTTGATGTTTCGGGTCGAGATTTTATTTTTTGTTGGCATGTGGCGGCGGGGCAGGAGGGTGTAGGCTAAGAGCTGTTGTACACCTCTGCACGAGGTTCGATCAAAAAATATGTGACTATGATCTGACTTCATCATTGCTACGAGGAGCTCCCAATAAATGTCTCATATGATTGTGAACTGTTTAGGAATTGATAAAAAATAAGACAAGGTGGTGAAATAAACGTATATTTTATATAGTAAGATTATACAATTTAGGTCAAAAACTCATGCCAATATATTTTAAAGGTTTTTTAGAATGATGAGTTTCTTGAAAGATATCCACAAACATAGCCCAAGCTGTTGCCTTCTGGAGTGGCTAGAGTTCTATAATCATTTGTCTCTACTCTCAAAGGTTTGTTTATAGGGATTTTTTGGAACTTCCACAAGAATCTTCATTCTATTTATGTCTGCATCTATAATACTAGATAGAATCTCACTAGTATCTTCTCTAGACAGTTAGTTCCTTCTGCCAGTGTGAAATACTGAAGAGTAAAGTGTTTTTGAAAACTCTGGTAATTTCAATAGGAGTTGGGTATATTCCTTGTCAATATTTAGGAGTGTCCTTCACTATGTAGGTTTTCCCAAAGTTGCAGAAATGCCGAAACGAATCTCATTAACAAATACAAAACCACCACTACAACGACTCACTCTGTAATAATAGTCCATGCCTCAACTTGGCTCGCTTGGTAAATGCATCAGATTCAGTCGGTTGTGCTGTAGATCGACTGAGCATAAAATTCGAGGTTGGAAATCTTGACCCAAATATGGCGGAAAGTGAACTTACTTGTGTTTAAATTGAAAAAAGAATAGCTGAAAATAAATATTATTTTAAACAAAAAACCCTGAAACGAAATTACAGTGAAATAAAATACAAGTATCAATAGAATAATTAAAGAAAACATAAAAAATTAGGAGATTCCAAGCCAAATATCTAACAATCGAAACGTCATGAAGTAACTTGGCTTGGAATATCTAAATTTTTAATTTTTTGTTTAATTGTTCTATTTTTACTTGTATTTTATTTCGCTGTAATTTCATTTCAGTGTTTTTTTGCTTAATATAATTATTATTTTCAGCTATTGTTCAATTCAATTTTTTCATTGGTTCTTTTAGGGATTTCAAATCATGTTATATAATATTAGACAATGAACTAATGAAATTTTGGCTAATTATTATCCTTCGAGTGGAATAGAATTGCACTGTGACGCCAAAAACGATCAGACAGAAAGTTTCATCATGAATTCTTCTTTATCAAAAAAATAACGAAATATGAATCTGAATACCGTAGTTATGAATTACAGTCTTTGGCCATAGTGTATTTTTTGAAGAAAATTCACATTTACAAATCAATAGAACTCATTAAAAGAACCTATTCGTTCTCCAATATAAAAAAAAAAATTGAGACTGAACAGAACAAAATCTGAGCTGGTAGGCCGTGGTGGAATAAAACCTGGTTCCAAACGTTTCGTCCGCCACTGCGGCATACATCATCAGTGGCACGACAAAGGTTTTATCTCAAAGTCTCAGCAACGACTGACTTGTGGAAAGTAATTATAGTTTTGTATTTGTGGTTGTTGTTTTTGTACACTAGTACTCGCGGTGGTACTTGGACGATTTTGAAAAATCATATTTTGAGTTTGTCTGAAATTTTCATCCTTTAGAACTAAATTCATTGCTTCTTCAAAAATAACTAGATTTTATACAATTACTTTATTTTCAGTTACTCGATCTATAGTTGATTTTTTGTTTGATTTTGTTCCTATCTATTTGACTTCTATAGTCAGGCCACCAATTTTAATTACTATAATCACTTTTCTGAGACCTCCACAAAATATTTACGATGAAAATTTTCAAGAAATCGTTGGAAATAGGTAGTGAATCTCGACTTAATGAGATAGTGTGTCGGAATTCCTGCCTGGGTCTAACGTGGTTGGGTATGATGATCCGGTTCTTTTGATGGATGGATCAAACTGTTTCTTCGGGACGTTCTTCTTTCGCTATTCTACTCTCGGCGAAGTGTACTATGACGATGCAATGATAAATATTCGATAAAATGTTTCGTGTCAACATGGCCGCCATCAACTTTTCTTTAAAATACGGATCTGTCTTTTTCATTACAGATATTGATGAAGCGATAAATTTACAACCCAAGGGTATATCACATTTGATATTTTTATAGCGTGTCATTTGAAATAACCAACATCATCAGTGACAACAATCAAACAGAAAAACAATTTATTTTCTCTTAACTTTTGCGAAAAATCAAACCAATACGGAAAATGAAAACTACATAGTAATATACATTAAATGCTCGAATTCATTGAATAGAAAATGAAGATACAGCTCACTATTCAAATGATCATCGTAAAAGAAAGGGCCAAGGATGTTTGTTCCCACAATTCCCAGTCAAACATTTATTCCGAACCTTTTTTGGAAATTGGTTTTATTTGTATCATTCCGCCTATTATGGATATTTCTGTTAAACCAACTATTGTTGTTGAATTTTGATTCGTCCGTACATATTATTTTTTTTACAAATATTTCCAACTTCCCTATTTATATGTCTTAACCAATTCGCAAATCGTACTCTCCTTCCGTAATCCCTTTCAAAATAGTTCTGGTGGATTTTACAGAAATCCCCATTTCGTGGGCAATTTCTCGTAAATAACAATATTGATTAGCATAATTTTTGTAACTGGCCAATCCTAAATAGAAAAAAGAAAAGATGTTTTCACTGTGGAAATTTGTATGTGATAATATTTGCTTACCCATAACATTTATTTGATTCCTCTCACTTCCAGTAACCACACATTTTCTTGTTTTCTTTCTGTCAAATGCACTATAGTCCATCAAATTTCTTTCTAATCGTCCAAACATTTGGATGTTCGGAATACGACGATTCTTGTATAGCTCAACATACATATTCCGTGCCAAAAGAGGATTTCTATTTGATTTTGCATAACTGAATAGCAGATCAGTCTTTCCATCATTTGAATATATAGGGGAAACCCGGGCAACGTGAATACCTTAGACTTTCCTTGATCATTGTCGTTTAGTTATAATTGGGGAAATTGAAACAAATATTTACATTGAGTCTTCATTTAATGAACTTACAAAATGTAATAACATTTGTTCTTAATAATAGCTAAACTATTAGATATAAGGCCAGTTTTCAATGATGGCATGAATATCCACTTCACCCAGCACCCCGGGTAAAGTGGATTCAGTACTAGGGCAAAGCGAACAACAACATTATTCGTCATGGAACTCAACATTAAAATTGAAAAAAACCATCAAAAATTGAAGAAACATATAAAAAAAAAACATTTTTTTCTACAATGCTAGTTATTGTAGTTATTACAACCAAAGAAATTGAACTCATGAAGAAATAAACATTGTAAATTAGAGGAACATATTGAAAAAACATTGTTCTGAGATTCATTCGAAAATGACGCTTGAATGATGGACTGGGGCAAATCAGTTCTTTCCGTTGGGGGCAAAGTTTCTGACTGAGTATTCAAATTGAATATGCCTGCAAGTATATCGGCTAGTGCACTTCGAATACAATCACATTTTCCTTTTCCATTTTTTTATATTCTTCAAAATAACAATTCCATTCGAAAAAAACGAAAAACAAGCATTTTTTGTTTTCGAGAAGGGCGAGAGTTCCCGTAAATTTTCTTTGACCATTGTATTGTTCTCGATGACAGTTACCTTTTTTCTCATACAATTGTCTTCGTATCTGTTAAGGTTTAGAATATAGCAATGTTACCACATGATAAAAAAACTGCATGTATAGATCCGATCTACAGAAACTAGACTTCTGTTTGTATTTATAGGCTATACTTTGTTTAAGATGTTTCTCTTGCAAAGGTACTGACAGAACTCTTCGCTCCCGTAAAGATGCGATGCATATATAGCCCAACTAGTATCGGCATTTTATGAAGTGAGAACAAACAAAAGGGGGAATTTCATATATGTACCTACATAACTTCCATGTGATAGGTCCCAATACCGGGTGAGCTATGAAATGAATTTTAGGAATATAAAAAAAAATGGATGGATGGAAAGACCTGTTGTAATACAAAAAAGGATAATTCGTGTAATATTTGATCTTTCCTATAAGGAATCATGCCGAGATACTTTCATACGGAACAATATCCCTATATCTCATGAAAATCTTAATGTATGTCAAAACAAACGTCAATTACTTTGAGAAGGTCGGAGATATTTCAAAGTATGCCACTAGAAATTCTAAAAATTTGCGACTGGGCAGGGTTAATCACGCATTCTTTAAAAAAACTGGAATCTACAGAGGATGTTCTTATTTCAACTTGCTTCCTCACAATATCAAATGTTCGTCCGTAATAATCTTCAAAAAAGAACTGAGAAAGATTATGAACAAAGGTTGCTTCTACAATATACAAGAATTTGAAAATTATTTAAAAACTATAAATAGTAGTACATAACCAATAAATAAACCTTGTTAGCATAATTAGTGGGTATAATTACCCACTAATTATGCTAATGTGTAATGTTTTCTGGACCTGTATCTTAATTGCGATTTTCAGTTATACATAACTCACATCTGTGTATACTAACACACAAATAGTGTATCGGTGTACACAGTGTATTAGTATATACATGGATTTTATCTCCAGTATACTAAGTTTGTATCTGTTTGTATTTGTTGACGTTCACAATCCATGTCTATGGAAGATGTGTTTAGTATATATACCTTATACATTTTACATTTCATTTTATGTATTTCTGACTTACCTAATCCATGTAATAGTGGCAATGAAGGAGAAAATAAATATCTTATCTATCTATATAGCATAAAATTCATTTAATATGCTAATACAAAGTTATGAGTGGACAAAAACTGAACATACATTATATTGAATAATTACTGCGATATTGTTTTAATGTAGCATAAGGCTTAACTTTTTATTTATTTCTTTGAAATACATTTTTTGTGAAGAAGTCAATGTTTCTACTGTTTTTCTGCTAAAGTTCTGCAGCACCGCTGCTGAGGAAAAATGCCATGCTATTTTTTATCGAGGTTCATTTTACACTTTTTCAGACCTCTTAGCGGATTCAAATGGCCCAATCTATGGCCCGACTTCATGACCTCACCCGTGTAGTTCCGACTTGCGATCGTACACACACATATTACCATTTGTCTCACTCTTACCTCGAGTTGGGTGTTCCACAAGGAGTCGCTTGGAGGTCCAAAAAGTTCAAAATAAACCACCATCAGAATGAGCATTGTATTTTGCCACAGAAGGGGTGCTTTATATTTATTAAAGGTCATCCCAAAAAGGTACTGTGTGATATAAATCAATGTAGAGGCCATTTAGTAGATAACTTGTATTCACAAATTTTGCCCATAAGCTATTTGAGACGCACTTTAGGTATGGTATGTACAGTGTCATCCCCAAAGTATGCACCATATGGCAAACTTATTTATTAGGCGTTTTTCGACAAAATATTATCCTTGATAAAAGTTTGTGCATCCCCTAAAACTAATAATGTACCAACGAAATGCAGTGAAATACACGTAATATACGAGGAGCCTTCAAATATTTGATTTTGAGACAAGAGTAAAGTACTCTTATTTTGAAAAATCTCGGGAAATGTTATAAAGAAAAGTTGTTCAGCATTAAAAAATACATCTAGATTTGAAGTCATCAAGTAAAGTTTAATTATTTTATCGATTTTTTTAAAGTGGGGACTTCGAAAAAAAATTTGCTAAAACGATAAATAGACAGCATCGTGTATACGACGGTTTATTTTAAAAACCTGCAATATTACAAAGCACACAACTATGGTGTTAACCACAGTCAATTTTGAAATAATTTTCAAAATTTTTGGTGCAAAATTATTTTTATTTTTTGTTAACATCGAAAATTACTCAAAATTATACAGCATTGCAACAAGAACTTAATATTCAATATCAAATCACAAAACATCAAAATAAAATAGGTATTTTGGAAATACTCATTGATTTTCTGGAGATTATTTTGGAGAATTATTTTGGACAAGAAAATCTCCAGAAAATCAATGAATTTGTTCCGAAATACCTATTTTATTTTGATGTTTTGTGATTTGATATTATTGAATATTGAGTTCTTGTTACATTACAGTATAATTTTGAGTAATTTTCGGTGTTAACAAAAAATAAAAATAACTGCACCAAAAACTTTGAAAATTATTTTACTCTTCAAAAAGTTGTGTTAACATCATAGTTGTGTAATTCGCAATATTACAGGATTACATAATGAACCGTCTTATACAGGATGCTGTCTATTTATTGTTTTAGTAAATGTATTGTTTTCCTAGTCCCCATTTAAAAAATAAGTAATAAAATAAAACTTCACTTAGATGGCCATGACTTCAAATCTGGATGTTGAACAACTTTAAATAACACTTCTCAAAATTATTCAAAATAAGAATACTTTACTCTTGTCTCAAAATCAAATATTTGAAGGCTCCTCGTATATTACGTGGGTTTACTATATTTTGTTGATGCAGGTTTAGTTTTAGGGGATGCACAAACTTTTATCAAGAGTAACATATTGTCGAAAAACTCTTAATAAATAAGTTTCCCATATGGTGCATACTTTGGGGATGACACTTTATAATAGTAATCACTTGAACTTATTTTTATTTTTCAACTTCTTTGACATACGTCAAAGGAGTTTTGAAATGTGAGTCATAACTTTTCTCTTCAAAAACGTGCTGCTAGGAATTGTAGATATAAAATTCTTAAATTTCATTAGTTCGGACTTCTATTGTCTGATATTATATAAAATCATCTGAAATCCCTGAAAGAACTAATAAAAAGGAAGAATTAAATATGTATATCTGAAAATAACAATTATATAAGGCAAAAAAACTGAAATGAAATAATAGTGTAATAAAATAGAAGTAAAATAGAACAAGTTAACAAAAAATAAAAATAAAAAGTTGAGACATATCAAGCCAAGTTACTTCACGACGTTTCGATTGTTGGTATCCACTATCGTCTTCGGATGATGATTGGACTAATTCCTCCGAAGGATGACTATTTATGGGTCATTCGAGTATTGCTTTCCTTTTTCCGCTTCACTGATTTAGTAGGAGATGACTGTTTGGCGGGAGTTTGCCATTTTTTGCTTGATTATGGGATTCCATGTTGCGTATCTCTACGCTAGCTTGGCTGAATACATCGTTGGGCAACATGTATAGGGCTTTTTTGAATTTCCTTCTAAACTAATGTTCCTCTCTGTGTATGATCTCAGCTTGAGACCACTCGGTGAACAACATCAGAACCTGCTTTATATCTGGAAACACTACCCCTAGCAGCCTCACGAAAACCAGGCCACTAAACGCGGACTGCGATTCCAAGAATTGCATTTACCGGATGCGATGCGGAAAATCCTATATTTGTGAAACTAAGAGGCCATTGAATGTTTGCATTGCCGAGCACAAGAAACACACAGCGAGGGGAAACTCGCAAATCAGGAATAGCAGATCATGTTTGGACCCATCAACATAACATCGAGTGGTCCCAAGTTGAGATCATACACAGGGAGGAACATTGGTTTAGGAGGAGGAGAAGCCGCATACATGTTGTCCAACAATGTATTCAGCCAAGCTACGCAGCATAAGGCAACCCATAATCAAGCAAAAAATTGCCAACTCCCGCCAAACAGTCATCCTCCACTAAACCGGTGAAGCGGAAATAGGAAAGCCAAGATAAGTGAAAGTACTCGAATGACCCATATATAGTCATCTCTCGGAGAAATAAGTCCAGTCGTCACCGGAAGACGGATACCAACAATCGAAACGTCGTGAAGTAACTTGGCTTGGAATCTCTTCACTTTTTATTTTCATTTTTTGTTCAATTGTTCTGTTTCACTTGTATTTTATTTCACTATTACTTCATTTAAGATTTTTTTGGCCTAATATAATTGTTATTTTCAACTATTTTTTTTTTATTCTTCCTTTTATATTAGTTCTTTCGGGGATTTCAAATCATTTTATATTATATCAGACAATGGAAGTCCGAACTAATGAAATTCATAATGAAACATTGTCAATCACCTTTAAACATAAAATCTTACTCTACCTTGTTTATACGTACTTGACACTCTGTGCTTAGTACATAAAAACAAGGGTCTTTATGATTTAGTTTTTGGATCCACTCTCCGAATCAACAATTTGAGATTACACCTTCCAATATCTGAATTAATTAAAACTTCAGTAATTCATAATGCAGTAAAATTATACAACCATTTGTCAGTCGGCAGCATATAATTATGAAAAGAATGTGTCGTTTTATTAGTTTTCATGACCAGAATTGAGTTCCTGAAATAATTGAATCATTGACAGTTTTGACTGTTTAGATACTATATTTCGTAAGTCCAAACATTTGAGCTACTGGAGTGAAAAATTATTCTCCTTTTTGGGCTACTCTGAAACTTCTCAGAAATTTTCATCATAATCGCTTACTACGTCACATTTTACTTGATTCACTTAAAAGTATAACACCTTGCACCAAAATTGTTCATTTTCAGATCAACCCAGTAGTGACTACCAAACGCAACACGACACATCTCCGGGCAATACTATATCTAAGCATGATTTGGGTCGATTCTTGATAGACTGCCTTACCCAACCAGAACATTACAATAAGGTAGTCGGAATCTGTACGAAACATCAGTAAATTATCTCTGGTATGAAGGACTGGATGGTGCTTGCATTTATTTTAGTTGCAGAATTAGAATTTTTACATAACGAGTTTTTATGTATTATCATATTTGTCGTGGATAAGCAATTGTGTTTGGGGACGATATGAAGTTGTTAAAACGTTAAGGAGTTGAAAGAAGAATTTTTATCTTCAGCGTTTTCACTGTTCTACTAGGATGTGTGTAGTAAGCAACTATTGCTCATTTTCAACACATTTCTAAGCTGTGTTTGCTCGATTGTATCAAGTTAGTATAATCCAACATCTCATTCCAGAACTGTCTTTAAGAAACTGTCTAGGGTGAATATATTCTATTTCATTGATATTTCATAATAAATTACATTATATACAAGGTGTTTCATGATTATGTAGTCAAATAGAGTAAGAGAAATATAAAGGAGATATTAGACTTCACAGTGAGTAAGCTCCTAAGCCCTTATATAAATAAATGAAGGAAACAATTCACTCACTGAACACATTAAATGCAAAATGATGATTGAAATAATCAAAATCAAAGTAAGTTCATTATTCTCACTGTGTATTGAAACAATTTCGTTTATGGCTTGTTTCTCTTCTCACAAATAAATGTGTGATCATGTTTTTTCATTCCCACAGTTCATTTTATAATTTATATAAATGATTTGCAACAATCCAGCCATTCACACCAAGTTATATGTATGGTTTGTTGACATGATAGTGTTATTGAATGTATGTATTTGTGGCCGTATTACTTGATATCAAAGGAGCAATTTATATTGCATTACCTAAATCTATCGGGTCAGCCTTGGCTGAAATGGCCATAGAATCGATCATAACTGACTAGATTTACGGAATGCTCGTAAATAGAACAGTAACTACTACTCTTTGAAATGAGGTTATTTGGTTCACAGTCATCAGAGGCTGGAAACGTCATTGTTCAGAATTTTGTATGCTAAATTAAGAGTTACCATTCTTGGATCTTCTAATTATGAGAAACGCCGATAAGAATTTACAATTTCATGTATATCGGAAGAATACTAGCATTTTCAGATTTATCCCAGACAGCTCCCACTATTGCCCGCAACAAAAATGATATTCGGGACTGTCCTCGGCACTTGACCTTGGAGGACGTCGACCTTGAGATACGTGCGTGTTGTGACCTTGAACAGCGGATTCAACCTTGGGATTCGAGGCTGTGTCCTGCATGTGAAATTGAATGACATATGATCTTGAGATGTATGGCGATCCTGTTAACTATTCATAGTCCTATAGCTTGCACGGCCTTGAAATTCTACTGTCTCCGTTTTATTACCTTGAACCCCTTCCTTTTCTCATGATGTTTTTTATATGAGCTCAGTGTATCATACTTTCAGTTTAGGATATCTAAAGTGAATAGTCAATGAGTATTTGTGATGATGACAGCAGCTAGTATCTACCAGTCCAAGAAGTGAACATCATTACTGTCATCATCACAAATTAAAAATTTGAATTTTGACATTGAAAACATTAATTTGGCTATAATTCAACGAAGTGAAGCTTTAGAGCAGAGACCAATAACATCTTTGATTATTGATGAAGATTATAAAATTGAAAAAAGTAAATCCATTCGATTAGTTTTGTTGGATGGGAAAGTAGTACTTCTTTTAAATCATGCTTTTCGAGACATGTCACAAAGCAATTCACAGAAAACAACATTCACGAAGTGAATTCATCCGAAGCCAAATTCGCTATTACTTATATGGGCCAGAATTCACAGGGTTATTCTGGTGCGGAAACCCGATCACTGATCAAATTCAATATGTAAGATTTGAGGTTTTGAGTACAATTTCCAACATCTTTTTGTAAATAGTGAAAAATTGTGCTACAGAGTCAAATTTCAAGTGAGTATTTTTATTTTCTTTGACATTTTAATTTCCAAACTAATAAATGCAATTTGTGTATTTTCAGAGCTCTTTCTCCTAGAAATATGTGGATGCAATATTCAGACGAAGAGTGGCTGGAAGCTGTGGTTGATTATGTAGTAAGAAAAATGGCTTGGGAATTGGTCAATCTGAGTTTTGATGCTGAAGAGGTGCGAAAACCTTTGAAGCTTAGTGAGAAGTATGAACTTGGTGTGGCACTGTGTGATAAATATTCGTATGGAAGCGGAAATTTGGATGAGTTCTGTGAGCTAATGATTGACGAAGACTTGACACCTTTCCTTTTTGACATATATACCTACCTACCACATAATATCTTAAGAAGGCATATTTGAATGTGCAGCAATTGAATGTTCAATAGATAATAAGAATATCATTGTGATAAGTCTATACAGACCTCCAAAAAAAGGAATACCTTGATGATTTTTATCATAAACTTGAGGAAATTCTTGAGAAAATCAGCAGTGAACGTGATTTAATCCTCATAGTAGGTGATTTCAACATTGATCTAAAAGAAGATGAGAAAAAACATTACAAGAATGAATTTTTTACTGAATTCATATTCATTTATTTTCACTATTGTAGATTACACAAGAATCAACCTAACAACAACAAAATGCATAGACAATATTTTAACAAATGTAAAAGATGAATATTCCACATGTATTTTACATACTTCTATGTCTGATCATACAGCACAGAAAATTAGTTTTTCAATAAATAAACATAGAATACAGAAACATAAATACAGAAGAATATTCTCGATAGACAATCAAAATATGTTTTTTGAAAAAATAAAAGATCAAAATTGGTCGGAAATATATCATCTAAACCAAATAGATGGAAATAAACAATGTTATGCTTTCATGAATTCATTTCTCAATATTTTTCATGAATGCTTTCCACGAAAACTCGTCAAAGAAAAAAAAGAAAAAAACTATTATGAGAGATCCAGAGATAGAAGAGTGTAAAAACAGACTTGATATACCGCTTACTATTTCAAGGCATCATGATAACTTGAAAAGTGTCTATAATGAAAAAAAGGGAATGTCATGAAATTTTGAAAAGGAAAAGAAGTGAGTGTTACCAAGAAAAAATCAGAAATTCTGATAATGTGGAGCATATATAAAGAGATAATAGGCAGAAATAACACCACAGATTCAATATTTGAAGGAAATCCAACTCAAACACCCAATCAGTACCTACAATGAATTTATGTTGAATGTGAAATACTTGGAAAAATAGATAAGACCCAATTTTCATGTAATATTTCAAATAATTCATAATCAATGTTTCTTCTACCAGTCACTGAAGAAGAAATTAAGAATCTGTGACGGAAAATAAAAAACAAACACACGTGTGAAGATAGATGACGAAATACTAGTAAGTCTGATGAAAATATGCATAGATATATCCAAAATAATTTGCTATATAATGAATAACTCATTCAAATATGGAATTTTTCCTCAACAACTAAAACTACTTCTCATAACAACAATATACAAATATCAATTTATTGAATTTTATTGAGAATTAGCATCCTCAGGAGAAGTTAGCATCCTGAGGATGCTAACTTTGTTGGCGAAACGCACGTCGAGTGCAAAAATATCAGTTTGGTGTTAGGGCAATTGATCTCGAAAAAAGTTATTCAATAATCAACAATGTTTAACCCTTTCATATCAATACACCATTGTAAGTTATAACAGATAGTACTTAATGACTTCATTAGTTAGCTGAATGTTGTTCACCTGTAACAATGTCGGTACGCTAAGGATTCTTTAAAAATGTCGAAACATTTTCAACTAGTCCAAACGACCTTTCATGTTCAGCATATCGTTTTGAGAAATTTCAGCCACATTAACCCGCATCACTATCACACTCAGTCCGGAATTTCAAGGTTATAAACTCCAGATTTCTCCATCTTGTCCACTTTTTATCTTCGACAATGAAATGGATATTAGTTAACCTGGCATGTGACCAGAATGCCACCAACATATTGTTTTTTCTGGAAAATTCCGCAGTTGTCTTTGTTCTCTTACTAAATTATGTCAAAATTCAACCATCAATTTATTGAAATGTCATACCAGTTCGAAAGTTTCATTAAAAAATAATGTTACGAATTCAAGATGAATTCGATGAAATTACTATGGGCACCTATTATAATAATAGTGATTGGCGAAAAATCATCTATCATTTGGGCCCTCGAATGTGAATATATGATTTTTTGTGAGTACGATCCGTTGAAGGATTTGAATGAATTGATACAGATCAAAAGTTTTATTGAAAAATATTGTCACAAAATAATAAATGCTGTAGTTGCATCTTGCACCCCGTCGATATTTCCGAAAGCATAATGAACACGCTTCTCCTTCGTTCTTCAAGACTACAGATAACCTGGAAAGTCTACTCTTACTCGCCATAACATAAGCCGCATGCAAGCCGTAGCGTCCTCACGACTATCGTGGCCCTTCGAACTACACTGTATATCATCTTGGAGGATTTCCGAAATCAAATCTTTCAGCGATCTACGATACGGTAGTCCTCTGTCATGGGGAAATGTAAATGCGGTATCCACGATTTTCAAGGCTCGTAAATCATTCTCTAAGACGTGACCAATCAATATCGTCTCTGTTGTGATGAAGCTCATCAAATCTTTTTGTACCTTAGCCAGGCTCTTAGTAGGACCTCGAATTATATCTTCGGCCTTTATTCCGGAAAAACGTGTGTTGTAGTCGACGATTTCATGAAGAGGTATCACATACGACTCGTATACACATCTTCCATTCGAGTCAACTATAGTAACTCTTGTTACTTCGAGGCCTTTTACTGTGTAACACATTTCGCAGTCCAGAGCATAAACACCATGAGTTCCATATATACGGGGATTTCGAGTAGGTGTCGTGACGTTCGGTTGCTCCTCTCTAAACGTGAAGGCGATTTCCGATAAAGAAAAGGTTTGGCTTTCTACTCGAAATTGATTGCTTCATTTCTTTCTTAGAGGTATTTTCACATTTTTTCGTATAAAGATAGAGAATAGGGAAGCCAACACTTTTTCTCCGTGAAATATTATTTCGAAAAATTAGAAATATTACTTTCTGTTTTTCTGTACCGCTCGTAATTGCAACTAACGTAACTGCAGTTTCATCCCACAAAGACATTCTCAAACGAATACAATAAATTGAAATAATCAAAAATGTTTAACCCTTTCATATCAATACACCATTGTAAGTTATAACAGATAGTACTTAATGACTTCATTAGCTGAATGTTGTTCACCTGTAACAATGTCGTTACGCTAAGGATTCTTTAAAAATGTCGAAACATTTTCAACTAGTCCGAACGACCTTTCATGTTCAGCATATCGTTTTGAGGAATTTCAGCCACATTAACCCGCATCACCATCACACTCAGTCCGGAATTTCAAGGTTATAAACTCCAGATTCCTCCATCTTGTCCACTTTATCTTCGACAATGAAAAGGATATTAGTTAACCTGGCATGTGACCAGAATGCCACTAACACACTGTTTTTTCTGGAAAATTCCGCAGTTGTCTGTGCTCTCTCACTAAATTATGTCAAAATTCAGTCATCAATTTATTTAAATTTCATAACAGTTCGGAAGTTTCATTAAAAAATAATGTCACGAATTCAAGATGAATTCGATGAAATTACTATGGGCACCTATTATAATAATATTTAGCATTTGGGCCCTTGAATGTGAATATATGATTTTTCGTGAATACGATCCATTGAAGCACTTGAATGAATTAAAAATAAGATACAGATCAAAAGTTTCATTGAAAAATATTGTCACAAAATAATAAATGCTGTTATTGCATCTTGCACCCCGTTGATATTTCCGAAAGCATAATGAGCACGCTTCTCCGTTCTTCAAGACTACAGATAACGTGGAAAGTCTACTCTTACTCGCCATAACATAAGCCGCATGCAAGCCGTAGCGTCCTCACGACTATCGTGGCCCTTCGAACTGTTGTGAATTAATTTCACATCTAGTATTGAAGTGGAGATTATTTATTGTTTTATATAGTTACCATTATTGTTATCAGTTTTGTTTTGATGAAAAAGCAAAAAAGTCAAATAGAATCTTATTTTGCCGAAAATAAGTAGTTTGCCCAAACATTTTGGTCCTTTGAGTTTTGTTCAGTACCTTTTCGAGTTGAAGACGCATTCTAAAAAGGAAATTATTGATTGCTGTCAAATTTGTAAAACCCCAATTGAAAGATGTCACGAGAGGAAGTTGCTGTTCGAAGAACTAGCAGAGCCACTGCTGGAATCCCGCCGTCGAAATATACGCCAAATGAATCAGTTGAGTCATCAAAATCTATCAAGTCAAAGTAAATTGAAAATATTGAAGTTAAAGAAGTTGCAGGCTGAAAATCAACTACAGAAAGAATTAGAAGATAGGCAATTGAAATTCGAACAACAAAAATTAGAATATTTAGAACGTGAAACTGAAAGAGAGCTAGCTATTTTGGAGATTCAAACGTCTATAGAAGCAGAAAAATCTTCAAAAAGCATTGAAAGTAGTAGTGAGCAAAGTGAAAATGTGGAAAGTAGCATACATAAAAAAAGCATTGAAAGAAGTAGCAAAATGAATTCTCTTCCATACGCCAAGTTATCAGATATTTCAATAGAAAATACTCATGTCAAAGTTGTTGACTGGTTATTGGACAATAGTTTTCCGTATTCAAAGCAGTCAAACCCAGAAACCGAAAAATTAATGAATGAACCTATCACAACACATCAGTTCATGAAAGAATTCACTTCAGCAATGACAGATGCTTTCAAATCAATAACCAAACAAAATAAAATCCACAACGAATCTTCTAAGGTATCCTGCAGGAATGTTGTGGGGAAAGAACTTCCTTATTTCTACGGAAATGTTGAGGATTGGCCTATGTTTATTTCTCTATATCAACGATCCACTGAAACATGTGCTTACTCTGATGAAGAAAATTTGCTACGTTTACAAAAAGCCCTGAAAAATGAAGCTTTAGATGCAGTGAAGCCACTATTTGTATCTCCAGATAATCTCAATGACATACTTAAAACGTTAGAGGCTAGATTTGGACGACCTGAATTTATAATGGAATCCATGATGAATAAAGTGAAATTATTACCACCCGTGAATACTCGTTCTCCAATATCCTTTATAAAATTTGCCAATTCGGTTCTTAATCTTACTGTCACTGCAAAATCGTTGAAAATGGAAACATATATCAACAATAGCCAACTTCTTAGTCAGCTCGTTCAAAAATTGCCAGAACACCTTCAGTTCCAGTGGGCAAGAATTATTGTCAAGAAATACAAAGACATACCTACACCATCGTTGAAAGAGTTTTCAGAGTGGTTACAAGAAGAATCTTCAGCAGCTTGTTTGTTATGTAAACCTTCTATTTCACATTCTGCATCAACAGTCCCGTATATGGACAAGAAAAATAAAACGAACGTTTTCACTGGAACAGAAAACTCATCAATGGAAAAGTACTGCCGATTTTGCTCTAAATCTACTCATTCCATATACAAATGCGACCATTTCCTGCGTCTCGACACTGATAAGAGATGGGAATGGGTGAAAGAACAAAAAGTTTGCTTTTCTTGCCTGAATTCGTCTCATCGTACTTTCAAATGTAAAAATCGAAGACGTTGTGGTCTGCAGAAATGCGAAAAATACCATAATCGCTTACTCCACCCGAATAGTGTTGTAAATCCAAACCAATTGCAGGGATACAACTTGCAAACTCAGTTAGCCGCTTCCAATATCACAGCTGAGAAGAAAGAAGAGGAATCACAGAATCCTGATTGTTTTAATAATGAGCATTTTCTTCAGGAGAAATTTCTAATAATACAAATCCTGATGAATGGCATTGGCTACCGACAAAGTTCAATGTAGCAGATGAAGCGACCAGGGGTGTCTGGAACATTGATAACTTTCAGAATTGGTTTGAAGGTCCTCAGTTCTTGACTTCAGAAGAGATTAAATGGCCTCATGCTGAAGAAAAGATAGAAGATGGTACAGAAGTAGAAAAAAAGAAGAATTTTGTTTTTGTAATCAACAAGAGATGTGAAGAAATTATCAATTTTTCAAGATTTTCGCATTATTTACGACTTGTCAGATCACTCGCTAGGGTGATAAGATTCATTCATCTCATGAAGAAGAAGATTGGTCTACCAACTCCTCAGATTTTCACAGAACTAACGGTTGAAGAATTTGAAAAGGCTGAACTTCGAAGATATTGAGAGACTCAATCGTATGAAGAATCCTATAAAACAAAGTCGTCTTCAAAATTTGAATTTATTTATCGGCCAAGACAATATTTTGAGACTAAGCGGACGATTGGATGATGCACAACACCTAGATATCAATATGAGACAGCAAATTGTTCTGGATTCAAGAAACTGTATGACCAAGTTGTTGATAAGACATTATCATAAACTGAATTATCATCAGGGAAAAGAACAAATCATAAACCATTTGAGGGTTGCTGATACTCACAGGGTTCATGTTTAAAATAGAGTTTCTAATAACAGTTTCTAGGTAATTCACGTCACAAAAAGATCTTTGTTTATAAACGATTTGTTTTAAGTAACCCCACAAGAAAAAATCTAGTGGGGTTAAATCTGGCGACCTAGGCGGCCATATTTGCTCCATATTTCGCCCAATAACATTCCTCTGAGCGTGCAGGAAAATATTATATTTGCTTCTCCATTCTCTGAGAGGAAAAACATGTACCCAACTGGAGTGTCCGCAAAAAATATGTCTTCTTTTCTTGTTTTAAAACAATACACCATTTATTCAGTTATCCGAGTTTCCTTACATTCCTTGTTATTGAAGAAGACGAGAACGGTGCTTTCATATCTGTAAAACTAATGACGAAAGTATTGAACATACAGATGGAATCCTCACTATTGATATTTCAAATTTCGGTAATTTCATTTCCACTGAAGTTATTTGAGTAACACTTCACTTAACTGAACGATAGTTAGCTCAAAATAAATGCCGGTCCTTCTCATCTTGTATATAGGAGGCTGTCGAATTACATAGGTAATACTGCAATAGGTTCAATTCAAGATTCAGTTCAGAACGCAATATAGCTCAAAGTTCAACAAGGTACGAGGTTATAAGTGGAAATGAAGAAGTGAATCAGTTCGAAGATTATACGATGTTTAAATCTGTTCAGATACGAACGACAACTCTCAGAAGTTGAGAAACTTGTGCGAGCTAAGGACTAACGAGGTCTTACCTTTCAAAGTGTGAATCCTAACACGGTTGCAGAATCATTTCGGCTTCAACCAGATAAATTATCTCGAGAAAAATATCTGGTCGAGGCGGGAATCGAATCCATGGTCTTCCGATCGTGAATGAAGTGATTTAATTTGAATAACTGTATCACTTGCTCATTATCAAGAACCCTAGCATCTGTTTTGAAATATTTGGAGTATCGTCGTAGGAATTCCAACGATTTATCTTATTGAAAAAACAATCAAATCAAATTGGATATCATTACAATTGTGAAGTTGGCGGTTACTTGAGAAAATTTGAATCCAAGTAAATTTTACGAATGAGGTTCAATTGGAGTGGCTCACTTGAATATGATCAGGATTCCGAAAAAATATGACACAAAAGTAATTCAAAAGTTTATGTCAACTATTTCCAGTCGATAGCCATTAATTTTCAATTAGGCATCATCATTTTGTTGTATATTTAAAAATGTAGTTACTTACACGTGAATTTATATTCAAATCTCAATGAAGACTAAATAACAAAATGTGTTGTTCACTCATCAGAGAAAATCGTATATACCTGTGAAAAAATTCCGATCAGTGATATTTCTACACTTTGTTTTTTGGTTTATTGCTTCATGCATACAAAACACATCAATCAAACCAAACATAGGTTTTAAAAAGGATAATAAAGCCATCCATATATTTCATAAATATTTTTTTTCTCTATTGCAGGAGAGCACCCCGCGGCAATGCAACATGGAGGACAACTTCGACTGGAGTATCCATTTTCTGCAGTCCTTCTCAGCATCCTTGTGGCAGTGGCAGGACCATAAAATCCCCGTGCAATAAACTTTGGAACGAGGACTAAAACTCACATCTATGCAAATGACATTTCATTAGTGTGTGGACCTAAATTGAATATGAAATTGGAGTGTTTTTTTTTAACTTTAAACGTTGTTGTGTATTTATAAAAGTAGCAGAAACCTGTTTTTGAAATGTGAGTATTATCAGATGAAATTTCTCTGAAATGAAAGAATCGTAATTATATTTCGAGTAATGAGAAATGCAAGCCTTCCCACGCCTTCATCACAGAAGTAAAACGTATCGAATAAATTTCGGAAACAGTTTTTCTCACCAGAACAAAAATGCTTCTTCACGACGAGCGTTTTGTTAACCAAGTTTGTTAACCAAGACGATATAAAAATTGTTCATCTATCGGGGATGTAAATAACTGTTTATCACTATGAAAGGAGTTGAACAATCTTTTTAAATCAAACAAGAACAACAACGTACATGTCACTATAGTCAAATACAAAACTATCGCATCAACAAAAAAATGCGTGCAACACACGCAACACACGCCATACAAAACAAACATAATTTCTCCCCACCAGAGAACATAAAAGTCATAAAACAAGTCAATGAGGGAAACCGTATGGACATTTGGGAAAACTTAAACATCCATAAATTTAACAGTGATAAATCACTTATCAAGGAACAAATACAAATCAAAACACAAAAAGACCTAACATTCAATATTTGAAAAAAAATACACACTTCTAGAAGTACCCGACTGGGCGTGGAGTTGCGGAAGACCTTCCGCTCCTAGGCCGCTTGTCGCATGGAAATCAGAGCCGGTGGGTGCTATACCACCAGAGAATCTAAACTCGGTTGCCTCCTGGCATCCTGGATTCAATCCCGGACTTTTGGCGTCTCGCGCTCCCTGCATTATCGCAAAAATCGATAATAAGCCCTGATAAGGGCAATGCTAGAACTGAAAATTTCTGTTAACAGCAATCAGTCTTGAAAATGACCTTTTGGTTTCATATCCTGGCCTTGATAAAGGCCAATATGCTCCACAGCGACGTCGATAACGAATTCAATTTGAGAAGTAAATTTTGTTTTACTTCCCAAATCTCAACACGGAGAAACTGCAGCTGAAGACCACCTTATACAATATCTCAATATTTATACTCATATTCAACCTGAGGTCCAGTTCTCATCAATTTCGTTCCAAATACTTTGTTTTTCACAATTCCAATAGGAACTATATCGTTGTAATACAATATTCTTTCTAACAAATCTCCTCTGAGACAATAATTTCAAATTCTGCTTGAATTTCTCTTTCTTCATCTGATATAATCGCCAGCTATTTTGGTGATTTTGGTGGCGGCATAAAAGTCCTCAGACATCGTTGCCGCCATTCACGGTGAACCCCCACCTGGCTGGGGTGTTTGGATGAAGATATTGTTCATCTTCTAACGGAGGACATGAGGGCCTCATTCGACAGAGTGTCTGGGCCATCTATATCGCGAGGAGTCGTCTACAGTGTAATCCATAGCTTCCCTGACTAAAGGATTTTTACGATTTTCGGCATAATCCATGACTTGCCGATTCCTCGACTGAATGGACTCCTGAATGGAAGGTAGCTGTAAATCTGCGGATAGCTTCGTTCCGTATGAACCAAGGAGCATTCACAATCATCCTTATTAGATGATTTTGCAATCTCTCCAAAATGGAGATATTTTACGGAGCCGCTTGTCCTCAGACGCCTGAAGCATACATGATGACATGCTTGAACATCGTTTTGTAGATCATGATTTTGTTTTTGAGTCTTAATTTAGAACATCTGTTGATCAGAGGGTACAGACTAGCTATCCGATCCTCGATCTTTGCCTTCACGATTGTGATGTGCGGATTCCTGGTGAGCCTACGGTCTATTAGAAGACCGAGGTACTTCACCCGCGCTTGCCAGTCAATCTCCCTTCCAGAGATTCTCACTTTTCTGGCCGGAGAAGATAGCAATTTTCTCATGGTTATTGCCTGGGTCTTTTCTGGATTCACTCGGATCTTACATTCAAAGTACCAGCGCCCGAGGTCGTCCAATGCACGTTGCATGTAGACGACACCGAGCTTCTGACCCATGGAAGATGAGAGGAGAGCCGTGCCATCGACGTACAGAGATATCTTCACACGCCCTGACCTTGGAAGGTCACTGGTGTAAAGTGAATACAGCGTCGGCAAGAGCACGGCCCCCTGTGGCACTCCAGCGAGGATCTCTCTGTTGTCAGATAGAGAGGGATCAAACCTCTGCGGAGCTGAAAAAGAAATGAAACAAGCCAAAAAATAATAACTTTCAAAAAAAGTCATTAAAGGCGAAATTGTTTGAATTCGTTTTTAATTTGATTAAGTATTTTACATTGGTCCTTCGAGTAATTATTGAACCGCTATGGAACAATACAATGAAGCAAATGAACCATCACACGTCAAAAATGTCCGACGGAGTGAGAGGCCCAACAAAGGAGTTCCACCTTCGAGATTAGGAGAATAAAACTAGTGAGTGCATTTTTTGTAAAAATCTTGACCACGTATTATCAAAATGTACGAAATTCTCTGAATGAAAATGAAAAGACGAAAGAATGTTCTCAACCTCAAATTATGTTTCCTCTGCCTCAAATTTGGGCATATGTCGACTAAGTGTTTTTCGAAATCGAGGTGTAGTTCATGTTCCACGCAATGAACAATCACAAAATGAACTGCAAAGCCTAAATAATATTGTGAGTAATCAACAACCACAAAATGAATCGCAAAGCCCAAACAATCTTGTGAGTCAAGCCAATGTATATGCTAGTTTCCATAGTAAATCTTCAGGAAATGAAACAAAAACTGTACTACTACGAATCGCACCTGTGATTCTTAGAGGACCATCTGGGGATATTCCGACTTACGCACTCTTTGATGAAGGATCAACCTGTACCATGATTGAGGAAGCCTTAGCTCGCAGATTACGACTTCCAGGACCGGTTGTTCCACTCTGTTTCCAATGGACTAATGAAATAACTAACCACGAAGATCATTCACGAATGGTTTCTTTAGATATCGCTGCTTCTAGGAACCTACAAAAATTCTTCACGCTGAAACAAGTCAGAACCGTGCAGAATTTGCGACTTCCATCTCAAGAAATAGATGTTGATAACTCGAACGAAAAATATCCTCATTCAGACCGTGATCTATTGGCATCAATAAGAAATACTAAACCGGAGATGTTGATCGGTCAGGATAATTGTGGCCTCATAGTACCAAGAAATATCATCCAACCACAACTGCATCAGCCCATTATGTCTCAATGTATATTTTTCGTCTTGAAGCTTTTGGTGTGAAAATACCAGACAATGTTATCAAATCAATCGAAGATGAAAGGGCTGTGGAGATCATGGAAAAGACTCTGAAGAAAGTCGGTAATCATTACGAAATAGGGCACCTATGGAAACGTGACAACCTTACACTAGCCCCCAGTAAAACTAATGCCCTGAATCGTCTGTATTGTATGGAACGAAAAATGGACAAGGATGCCAAATTTGCTGAAGAGTATACTGCAAAGATTACTGCAAAGATTACTGAGTATCTTCAAAAAGGATACGCCAGGAAGTTACATCCATATGAAGTTCAGAATAATAAAAACAACTGGTATCTTCCACACTTTGGGGTTGCGAATATCAACAAACCTGGAAAGATTCGTCTGGTTTTTGACGCTGCGGCAAAATCTCAAGGTGTGAGTCTTAACATGGTTCCCAGACACCAGCCGTGAAAACATGGTTGTTCAAGTTGGTAAAAATGTTGTCAATGCAGGAAGCCGATGTAGCTGTTACTCTGGTGTAATCATTAATAGTAGCTGCGAAACCAAAGGATGTCAATAAATCTTTTAATTTTTTACCAGAGGGTGATAAATGATTTAGATCGATATTTATATCACCCGTTATAACTACATCCAAACCAGACTCTGCCGCCACACCAATACATATTATGTACACATGGCAAGTCAAACAAACAATGTAAAATGCTTATTTATAATCTAAAGTACATACATACTGCATACTATAAAATGAATATTTTGAAATAAAATCTCAAACTATGCACCGTAGGTTCTGGTAAATGCCTGTCGGAAAATAACTAGTTCCCCGGCTAATACCACGCTGGATATTGAATTATATCCGACATACATATAGCAAGATTGAAATTATTCGAGTAGATCACCTACAAAATAAATAAAACCTTTTAAACATTTTCTGTCCTCCAGAGTGTGAAAACTATTCTTTAATAAAAAGATCTTAACTTCATATTTGAATCTGGAATAACAGCTGATTTTCTGGATAATGGCAGGAAGCGTATTAAACAAAGTAATGCAATAATTGTAATAAGGACATTTTTTGTATATTGTTGTATTAAATTTTAGAGTTTGTTAGTTTATTATACCTTGTTCCATATACATGTTGATTAAATGTTGAACTCTACTCTCCATATGACTTTTCACAAAAATATTAAAACCTCTTAGGGTTAATATTTACTTTTCTTTGAAAATGCTACAACTACAACTGTTGAGAGGTAGACGAGTAATTCTTTTTTGGGTTACAAAAATCCTATACCAGTCAGTTGCTTGACCCAAGATATTATATTGTAGAACATATTACTGTAGGACAAAACATAGTATGAGTTTACTAACCCTTTCTCGTCTAGGCATGACTTCATCTGAAGCAAAATGAGCTTTATTTAATTTAGAGCAAATATATTCAATATGGGAATTAAATTTGAGGGCTGAGTCAATTCCATTGAGGTACCAAGAAGCACTTTTCTCAATATTTATGTTAATATCAAAATTGAAATCTATTGGTGTTGTTTTTCTCAAATGAAAGATAATAGAAACAGGTTTGTCTTTATTGAAGACAGAAAACTCAGTCCAGGAATATCAAAGATAAACGAAACTCTCCAAGGCGGCAGCTGCAATGTCCGATCGTGAGTCGGGCGCACTACCACAGCGGCCAATTCCACAATAATTTCACAACAACAAATGCAAGAGAAAACGTGAAAATGAGTTAGATATGAAATTTTTAGCAAAAATGTTTGTTGAGACAAGAGACTAGTGGATGTGAAGGAGCTTGAAAGTTGATAGATACTCTGTAAATGCAATCAGGTTTTAAGTTCAGGATAAATATCCAAAGAACATGTGAGTTATTTGATGTCTATCCTCAGTGTATCATGTGTGACATGGTACACTCATATGATGATACACTCAATATAATGATATATAGTGTTATATATATTCAGTTTGCCAGTATAGAAGTTGTACACCACAGCTTTTATAGATGTCTATTTTCTGTTTTCAAATGAATCAGGATATTCTTGTAGATATACATCAACTTCGTTCTGTTTTGGAGCTGCTTTTCTCTTGATGTTACCAGTAAAATATTTTACGATAATTTTTTTCTGTTCCAAAGACTATGTTTAATAGAAGTCCATTTTGCTTTTCTTGATAATACAAATTTGAATGTTTTTTCATTTCATCATTCGAAGTACTTTATGTATTACTAAGTATTTGTTCTGTGACGATCTCTACTTCACAACTTTCAAAAATAGGATTCAAATCGATATTTACAGTGTCATCCCCAAAGTATGTACCATATGGGAAACTTATTTATTGAGAGTTTTTTGACAATAAGTTATTCTTGATAAAAGTTTGTGCATCCCCTTAAACTAAACATGCACCTTCAAATATTTGATTTTGAGACAGGAGTAAAGTACTCTTATTTTGAAAAATTTCGGAAAATGTTATTTAAAAAAATTATTCAGCTTTAAAAAATACATCTAGATTTGAAGTCATGGCCATGTAAGTGAAGTTTTATTTTATTTATTTTTTTCAATGGGGAGTACGGAAAAAAGTTTTACTAAAACGAAAAATAGACAACATCTTGTATGCGACGGTTTATTTTTAAAGCCTGCAATATTATAAATTACACAAGTATGGTGTTAACCACGGTCAACTTTCTTGAAGAGTAGAATAATTTTCTAAGTTTTTGGTGTGAAGTTATTTTTATTTTTTGTTGACAAGGAAAATTACTCAAAATTATACAGTATTGTAACAAGAACTTAATATTCAATAANATACTTCACAATCGTCCGTATGCTTGTGGGTTGACTTGTGGTTGACTTCTGATACAGCAGATTTCAAAGATTGTTCTGATGTTTTCTCCAGAATTTCGAAACTATTTTCGGATACAGGGATCTGAAAGAAAATAATTCTGTGTAGTTGACAGTTTTTAATTATTTTCCGTATGATGACCAAGGAAAGTGAGCAAATATAAAAGTGTTAATATTTAATTTGGAATTTAATTTTCACTTACCTCGTTGATAACATTGCTTTCAATAGGATCATGAAACTTTTCAATTTCAATATATCCAGAATAATGAGAATGATTTGTTGCATTCTGATTGTCTTCGCTTCCGTAGTCAAAGGGTTCTTCTTTTCTGAAACATCTGACTCCCAAATGTGTATCGGAATTGGTAGGAGTTGCAGGAATAATCACTTTCCAGTGATTATCAGATTTTGTCAAAACATTGATGCCATCATTATTCGAATTTGTCTTGGTGGCAAATGCTACATTTTTAATTCCACTTGGTTTCAGAATGTGCTGGGATAATACATTAATTTTTTTTGTGAAGGGGGCATACTTCGGTAACTCTGATGTAATGTTTGAAGAGTGCATCACAGAAGTTTCACAAATTTTAGTGTCGTCATTTGGTAAGGTGATCTGCAGAGAATGAAGTACATATTTGTTGAAAGGTAGAACTGGAACCTATCGCATATAATAAATCCAATCGTCAGAACTGCAACACTCTTCTTGGCGTGCGCTTCACCAACCAAGTTGACGCCTTCAGAAGGTGAAGTATACTTGAATCCTGAAGAAGCCAATTTACTTGGTGAAACGTGCGTCTGTTGCAGTTTTGATGTTTAGGAGCAGTGCTCGTTCTGGTTATATGTTTGTAAATTCATCATCTGCGAATGTGACAGATTTTGTGAATATAAGCAGTGTGTACTCACCATCGTATTGCTTTCCTTTTCATTACAATCTGAATAATAATGAAAATCATTGTTATGCTCATCGGAACAGTACAGGTAATTTTCTGTCACTTCAGAAACGAAGAGGTAATTTTTATTTACTGTAGAATATCCTTCATTGTCAAAAATAATGGGAAGATCAGATATTTCATGTCCAATATTTGCAACATCTTCTTTTGGAGGGACTACAATTACTGGAAATTGAAAGTTATTTTCTGTTTGGGTAATATTCTTGACACTCTCATTGTTTGGTCTTTGATTTTTTTTGTGTTCAGAATGTATATCTGTGCTGACATATAAATGTTTTTTGTCAATGTTTTCTAATGGCTGAGATTTTTGTCCAAATTCATTCTGATCTCGTGATTTGAAAATTAGCATCTGATCATTATTTTCGTTGTTAACTGTATTTACACTATTACGCATGACCTCTGTTGTAGATTTTGAACTATTCACCCTGCTTTCTTCATATTTTCTTTCCTTATCGGAAGAAATATTCTCATTTATATTCTCATATTCATATTTTCTTTCCTTATCGGAAGAAATATTCTCACTTGACCATTGTTTTTTCTTAGATTTTTTACTGTTTTTCACATCTTGGGTGTTCAAAAATTGCTCTTTCAGTATTTTTGGATCAATCTCCAACACCCAATTTGTAACGGGATCAAACTCGTCCATACTTTCATTTGAATTTTGCCATGTTTTATCTTCAGAAACTTCCACAGAAGTTTCAAGTTGATTTTCTGTAATCATCAATATAGAAATAAAAAATTACCATTTGCACAATTGAAATACATAATTTTGAAGGAAATAGAACGGAAAAATATAAATAAAAGAATTTCCATGGACGATTTTCTGTCGGTGTGATTGGCATCGATTACTACAGTTATAAAATTAGTGTTCTGGGTAAGCAATCTTAATAACTGATCGAACCACTTAGGAAGCATCATGGCTATTTTCAGTCCCATCAGCAATGNGGCAAGAGCACGGCCCCCTGTGGTACTCCAGCGAGGATCTCTCTGTTGTCAGTTAGAGAGCCCTCTACTCTAACCTGGAATGTTCTGTCTTTCAGGAAATACCCAATCCACCGGATCAGGCCCCGAGGCAGGTCGAACGCAATTAGTCTATGCAGAAAACCTTCGTGACATACTCGGTCGAAGGCCTTCGAGATGTCTAGCTGTTGTAGAAACTGATTCAACACAAAGTACTTTTCATATGAAAGATGAAGTTGTGGGCGTATTTCAACTACAGCAAAAACATCAGCTTTATTTATAGCAACTATACATCATTTTTTTTTTCGATAGAACAGAAATAAACAAGGACGAAACATAATCACTCAATGAAATCTAATTCAACACTCTCCCTATTTCATTAAGATCTAAAATATTCAGTTCGGAACGCAGAAACTTAATCTTGTCTCTTGATAAAGGTTCTGTTGTCATAATATCAGCCAACTGAAGTTCAGATTCCACGTATTTGACAAAAACCTTCCCACTTTCAACAATTTCACGAATTTAGTGATATTTAACATCTATATGTTTTGTTCTCTTGTGAAATTCTGGATTGTATGCAAGTTTTATTGCACTTTGATTATCAACATTGATGACAGTCAAATTATTTTTTAAAACGTCAAGTTCTGTGAACAACTCTCGCAGCCAAACACTTTTTCTGCATCCATAAAAGAAAGCAATATATTCTGCTTTGGTTGTGAATAGTACAACAGCTTGCTGTCTTTGCGAGGACCAAGTAACAGGGCCCCCATTGATCGTGAAAATATACCCACTTCTTGATTTTCTTGTGATGATATCGCTAGCGTAATCTGCGTCAGTGAATCCAGCTAAATTATTCTCTCTGAACTCTAGACTTACTTCATAAACTATCCCAAAACTTTTTGTACCTTGTAAATACCTTAGTATTTTCTTCACAGGAGACCAATGTTCAGAAGCATAATTATTTGAAAATTGACTAACGTAGCTGACAGAATAAGCAATATCTGGATAATTTATGCAGAAAACCTTCGTGCCATACTCGGTCGAAAGCCTTCGAGATGTCTAGCAAAACGACATAAACTTTTTTGTTTTGATTTAGTTCTGCGATGGTATTTTCGACCAGTCTCAGATCTTGCAATTCAGTGGAATGTTCTCTCCTGAAGCAGAATTGTTCGTCAGACAGAACATTTCGATCCTCAACTTCTTCGTTGAGTCTTTGCAGAACAACTCTTTCAGCCAGCTTAGTTGCCGACGAGAGCAGACTAATCGGACGATAGTTCTGTGAGAACAGCGGGTTCTGACCCTTTTTGGGATCAGGACGACGATCGCATGCTTCTTCCTTCTAAGGAAGTATCTGAGGGTCAACGAACTGTTGCTTTTTGCCGTGGAAGTCATTTTCATTTCAAGCAGGTTGGAGCCCAGCTCCCTTACCCTTACCCGCTCGTCAGAAGGACGAGCGGGTCAAGACTGATTACTTGGTGGCGGCATGAAAGTCCTCGGACGTCGTTGCCGCCCTTCACGGTGAACCCCTACCTGGCTGGGGTGTTTGGATGAAGATATTGTTCATCTTATAATGGAGGACATGAGGGCCTCATTCGACAGATTGTCTGGGCTTCCTGGAGGGGTCGTCTACAGTGTAATCCATCCATTATGGAAAAAAAGAGATTATCGCTAACACTGCATCACAGTAAGCCCCTCACTTGCACCACAGTGAGCCCCTCACTTGTAGGGACTCTTCAAATTCCACAAGAAGAATGTTCCACTCAGACCGATCATTAGCTCCAGAGATTCAGCCACTCAGAATTTGTCCAGATTTTTACTATCAATAATTGAACCACCGCAAGTAAAAACATCATCTTTTGTGGAAAATTCAAAGCATTTTTTGGAACTACTAAGGAAAATCCAATTCAAAGAGCAGGATCAACTGTACACCAACGATCCTGTCGAAAGTCATATAGAAGAAGCTATCCGAAGATCCGGGACCTGAAAAATAGAACAAAATTACCGATACAAGTAATCATGGAATTACTAGGATGCTGTGTAAGAAACTGCTACTTCCAACTGAAGGACGAATTCTTTATGTTATACAAGACCGCCAATGGCAGTCCTAAAAGTTGTTGGACAACATATATGCGGCTTCTTTGAATTTTCTCCTAAAGCAGTGTTCCTCTTTGTGAATGATTTCAGCTTGAGCCCACTTGATGTTATGTTGATGAGTCCAAACATGCTCTGCTATTTTGGATTTGTTGGTTTCTCCTCGCTGTGTGTGTTTTTTGTGCTAGGCAATGCGAACTTTCAATGGTCTCTTAGTTTCACCGATGTATGGTTCTCCGCATTCGCAGGGTATCCGGTAAATGCAATTCTTGGAATCGCAGTCCGCGTTTGGTGGCCTGGTTTTAATGAGACTGCTACGAATAGTGTTCCCAGATCTGTAGCAGGTTTTGATGTTGTACTTGGACTCAATCCTTCTTATCCTTAACGACAATCCTCTGATGTAGGGAAGTACAGGTACTGGTTGTGGCGGCATCTCTTCTGTGCTGTTGCTATTGAAATTGGAGGAGTTTTGAATGAGAATAGAAATATCTATATCTTTTTGGTTTATTTAGTGTTGCGACACTACATTATTTACAGCAAGATAAATTAAATACGTTTTGGAAACATTGCAATTTTACAGTGTTCCAAATGGTTTATATGTTGATTGAACAAAAATGAAATCCGAGCTATCAATACATGATCTAATGGGACTCAAGATACCAAACGTTTCTTCTGCCACTGCGGCAGACATCATCAGTGGCATATGTGTTGACTGCGAGGACGAAGGTTATATCTCTTAGCAAGATATCAGTAAGGTTAATAAGTCAATGGTCAATGGACGAATGTTTTATTTTGGAATTTTGTCAATGGTCATACCGTAAGACCTCAAAACGTTATCAAAAAATTTTCATTTTTCGGCAATGGTATGAGAGCAAATAGCACAATAAAAACACGATTCCGTAGAACGAGTGGTTTGATAACATATATAGGTAAAAACAGCTGTAGAAAGTGCACTCGTGATTTTATTTATTTCTGGTTGCCCGACTGGCTTGCTCGACTTGCATTGCTCAAAAATAACAGAATTTGAGTTAGAAAATAGACATGCATTTGAGGAAAGTCCAATGTCGAGTGTTTTTCGTGAAGATTATTTCTTGAATGTATCGATATAATAACGTTATATCGATTGTGTAAAAGCTACCTGTCCTGGAAGGTACACAACTAGGTCAAGTTATCCAATGAAGAGAAACCAAGTCATGCCCACTAATCATTATGGAAAACCCGAGTCAAATACCAGCATCGTAGTTAATGCGTTTGGAGTTACAGGAACAACAACTCGAGCACCAACTCGGGCACTGCGACCGTTGCCACATCGCTTTCGATAATATTGTTGTAAATCATGCCCGAAAAAATTAACGCCAGTCGGTACTGGTAGCCATAAACCAATAGTGAAGTAGCTGAGTGCGAGCGAATGTACGTTGATTCCCCACCACTCTAGAAGCAGCGAGAATAATGCTACAGATTTCGACGGAATTTTGGCGAAATTTTTCAGCGCATTCGATTACGATATAAAAACGCTAGCCGCGAGTATGTCGACACAGTCAAGTGGACATTACAATGCGATACGCGAAGTGATCTATTAAGGCGATAGACATTCGAATAATAGTTGAAGTTTCAGTTGAATTGTTTGTTTTATTTGAAGTAAAATAAAGTTTAGTTTGATTATTCAGTGTAGTCAATTATTCGTCAACCCACGGGGAAAAACGTAACAATATCTATGGCAGTGTAGACGAAACGTCAGGCATAAAAACCGGCAGATCATGACCAAAAAACCTGGAGGGTAGCTTTCACATAGTCATCTCCGGACATGAAAGTTTACATTAGTTGAAATATCAATTCTCATATTTGATAATTTTCATTACCTGAATAAAGATAAATGTCAGCAAGAACATTTGTTAGAAATCACAATGTTTGTATATATGGACAGATTACGTAAATGATCAAAGTCGTATTTACCAACAGTGGCCGATCTACTTGACACGGTTAGATACATCACCACCACCTAAGTCGCATCAATTTCATTTAAATTCAGAATAACGTTTCAATTCGAATAAATAATGTCACATACGAATGAATTACTATTATGACCTTGAGATTTCTGGATATCGTTCAAGGAGATGGTATTGAAGACAGAGTGTGAATTTATGGATTGTTTTCTTATTTTCGTGAGGTAATGTGAATCAGAATATATTGGTGTTTATTCAATTTACCTATCCATTTGAGTCATCTCAGTAGAGTTAGAGTCTAGTTACTGTCATGATCATAATACTAAATTGATCTTGTGAATTTCTGTAGAAGCATTCAGGCAAAGTTTTGATATTAAGTCACAATTATAGTAGAATATTTGATTCCATTGGTTCAATTCGATCAGGAGAGCGGCAGTGATTGAAATTGTGGTAATGATGCATAACTAGTTTGGAAGTGGTTGACAATGTTTTATGGTGAAATTTACGAGTTCGGATTTCCACTGTCTAATATGATATAGCATGATTTAAAATCTCTGAAAAAACAAATGAAATTGAAAATTGAAATGGATAGCTGCAAGTTAGTCTGGATTCTTCTGCAATATGTTCCGATCGTGATTTCACAGAAATATCCGGATCCAAGCATTCCATAGGATACAGCTTCTGTACTGGTCGAAGAATTTGACCATTCTCAGTTTGAACACGAACTAGGCGAACTACACCATCTTTCCCAGGTGAAAGTTAAATAATTCGACCCATTGACCACTCAATGCGCTTTTAATTGTCGTTACCTACCAGAACAATCTCACCAAGGAAGATACTTCGTGATATTTTATTTGGTGCAATTTTCAACATTCCCAAATATTCATTTCTAAAACGTCGACGCAGATCACGTATCAATTTCTGTTTGTTTGATCACAATCAGGCATACCATACTCATTACCAAGATCATTTTAAAACATAGCAATAGTCAAGTCAACTAGATCTACTGGATCGTTTGATACATAAGTAATTGGTCTACTATTTACTACAGCTTCACACTCGCAAACCAAAGTTGGTAATTCTTCATAGTCCAAGGAAGCCCGACCCAACACTTTTCGGAGGAGAGTCTTCACAACACCAACCGAACATTGTTTTTTATTGCGATAACGACGCTCTGCTACCAAATTATGTTATTGAAAAACTAAAGTCTGAACCACTTACGTTCTACTAAGAAACTGGGCTGTTTATAGCTTCTGAAACTGTTTTTATTTCGTGAATGTTGTACAATTCCAAATTTTATCATCTGACAATTACGTGACGTTTTTCAATTATTTCAATAAATATTGGCGTTACAAAAAACATTAAAAAAAGGAAAAAAATAAAATGTTGAATTCTTCAAATTCTCAAACATGTCATGCCCCCCGCTTTGGGAGGCCTCACGTATTCTTCCAACATCTAACTGGAATCAGAATCTGGAAGTGGACATAACTTCGCATAAAAACTCTTGATATCACCAATTGATATTTCGATCGTAGCGACTCTGCTGACACCGTCTTTTCCGGGTATAGATGAATAATGCGTCCCAACTTCCATCTCAAAGGAGGTAAATTATCTTCATTTATCAATACCAAAGAACCAATTTTCAATTCTCCCTGGGACGATTTTCATTTAGTTCTCTGTTGGATTTGGATATATACTCTTTCTGCCAACGGTTCCAAAAATGTTGATGACACTGTTGGATAAGTTGATATCTGGACGTTCGATTCATGGAAATGTCTCTGAAGTTGGGTCCGGTATGGTAGTTAAGGGTCTTCCCACAAGAAAATGAACCGGGGTTAGAGGATTTAAATCTTCAGGATCGAAGGAAATGGGAAAAAGGGTCCGTGAGTTTAATACTGCCTCTACCTGTACAAGAACTGTGTTTAACTCTTCGAAAGTCACATGCGCATTTCCAACAACCCTTTTTAGATGAGCCTTACTTGATTTTATTCCAGCTTCACAAATCCCTCCGAAATGAGGTGAATAAGGAGGAATCAAATCCCATTTTATATTGAATTCAGACATTCATTCTCTAACTCGTTTTATAATCTGACAAAAACCTACCCAATTCTTTGAAATGAGATCTAGCAGAAACAAAGTTTGAACCATTGTCGGAAAATGAATGAGAAGGTTTTCCGCGACGAGCCATGAACCTTCCTAATGCAATCAGAAAAGAATCTTTGTTTAAGTCTGAAATCGATTCTAAATGAATCGCCTTAGTGGCAAAACAAATAAAGAGTCCTATATAACACTTATTGTGTTTTGATCCTCGACCTTCACGATCTTTGACCAAAATAGGACCCGCGCAATCAATTCCAGTAGTATTAAAATGGCGGAGCTGGCTGTAGACGAGACCCAGGCAATTGACCCATGAGTGGCTGTATCCCTATTGGTTTAATGCGAAAACATTTGACACAATGTCATATTACTTTTTCAGCAAGGATTCTTCCACCAATGGGCAAATACTTTTCTCTCAACGATGCCAATAATTGCTGTGGACCACAATGCATGAGTATAGAATGCTCATGCTCGAATATTGATTTAGTCAGATGGTGATTAGCACTTAATATGATTGGATGTCTTTTATCAATACTGTACAATGAATTTCGTAATCTACCTCCGACCCTCAGAATACCGTCGTCATCAAGGAATGGTTTTAAATTCTAAATTTTATTATTTCTGATACTTTCTTTGTTTCCTGTGATGATTTGAATTTCATTATAAAATGAATGTTGTTAAGCTAATTTTAAAAGTGTTTCAAAAGCCTTATCAATCTCAAGTACGAATAATGTACTGAAATTGCGAGACTGTACATTCTTTTGGCAGTTTGACTCAAATCTGTTAATCCATGACAAAACTCTTTTTGAATGATTCAGTTTGGAAAAGTTTTCAAAAGAAACATTGGTGTTCTGGAGCAATTGAAATTTGATGGTACATTTTTTCAATGTCAGTTGCTACCACATACACATGCTGTCTAAATCGTAATAATATTGCTAATAAATCATTCTGTATTGTTGGCCCTACTAGCTGAATATTGTTTAGTGAAAAACCACTGCTTGGTGGAGCAGAAGCATCAAAAACAACACGTAGTTTTGTGGTAATTCTATCTTCCTTCAACACGGCATGATAAGGCATGTAGTAACATTTTGAGAAAATATTAGCATCACCTTGTTTCATTTTAGTCATGTGTCCTAAAGGTTCATATTCTTCCATAAATTTTATGTTTTCTTCTCTCAAATTGGGTTGCCTTTGAAATTTATGTTCTAAAAAATGGAATCGATACTTTGCGTGTTCGTAAGAATCGCCAAGTTTTTCCAAGTCGTCTTTAAATGGCAATTTTACTACAAATCTGCCATCATCATTGCGCAATGTATTTTATATGAAATGATTTTCACAAGCCATCTCATCATTTGACGACATTTTTTCATCTGTACATACTAACTCCCAAAAACGCGATAATTGAAATTGAATATCGCGTATTTGACTAAAATTACAAGTCTTATTTGAAAACTGAACTTTACTACATGGACTGGAAACAATCCAGCCCAAACGTGTTTTTTGAAGGACAGGTTGATTATTTACTAATGAAATCTGACCTTCTGCCAACAAATTCCAAAACAAATTGGCCCCAATAAGCATGTCTATTTGGCTTGGTTCATAAAATGACGGGTCAGCTAAAATTACGTTTCTAGGAATATTCAAGTCTTCAATGTTGAGAGATACACTCGGTTACTCGCTGGAAATATGAGGAATAACTAAACATGTAATATCTTCAGAAAATTCATTGTGAAGATATTGAATTGTTGAATTACATTTTTCTGTTATATTCAAAGTTGATTGAGTTATTCCAGAAACTAATAAATTAATTGGATTAGTGATTAAATTCAATCGTCTACATATATTTTTTGTAATATAACTTGATTGTGATCCTGAATCTAACAATGCACGAACTGTATGAGAAACTTTGTTCGCGTCTAATATTTGAATATATGCCGTAGACAAAAGGATGTGTGAATCTGACACCCGAGAAGACAAAGTTGAAACATTATTACTGAATGGGTCGTCGTTATTAACATCTAATTCATTCTAAACATGTTTTTCAAAATGTAACAAAGTATGATGTTTTGAGTTGCATTTTTTGCAAGTTTCCCGACCACAAATATAGCTATTATGTCCGGGTTGTAGACAATTTAAGCACAATTTTAAAGCTTTTGTTTTCTCTACTCTCTTGTTAACCGGCAATTGCAAAAATTTAAAACAATTTTGTATGTAATGCTCTCTGCTGCAAACTTCACATTTGAACTACTTATTATTATCGGTTGCAACGAAATTTCCAGATATTTTGGCTTTAGCCGATATTTCAAGTTCATTTACCTCTAAAGTTTCTAATAAAACAGCTCGTGATTTTAAAAATATTTTAAGGTCATTTAATGCTGGTAAATTGTTATCCGCTTTATATTCCTTCCACTCGCGTAGTGTAGAGAAATCTAATTTTGTTGTCACTAAATAAATTATTAGTGTATCCCATTTATCCGTAGGTTGTTCGAGCAAGCTCAACGCTCGCATATGTTTTGAAACAGTATCCATACATTTTCTTATGCCATCTGCTGATTCCCTATTCAAAGACTCCATATTAAATGAAGCCTTGACATGATTCTGAACTAGTATTCTATTATTATTAAAGCACTCAAGCATAGCTTTTCACGCCACTGCATAGTTTTTTGATGTAAATTCAAAAACATTGGCGTTACAAAAAACATTAAAAAAGGGAACAAAATTGAATGTTGATTTCTTCGAATTCTCAAACGAACGTTCTCAGAACCTACCCCACCATGCGGCTGTCGGAGGGTTGAAACGCCAAGTAATGGGCTGCGACAAACATTGTTTCGAAATTTTAGACCAGTCAAGTTTTCCAACAGCATTTTCTAGACCAAAGAAACATCTACCGTTGTCACTATAAACTTTCTTAGGCCGACCTCTGCGAGCAACGAAACGTCTCAAAGCCAACATGAAAGCATTAGTTGACAACGAAGTAGTTAGTGACATAAAATCTTTTATTTGCCAACTTCGATATTATTTCATAGGAATATCTCGTGTCGCCGATTTTAGTCCTTCTTAACGTTTCTTCAAGATGATGTTCAATTGTTGCTCCTAAGAAAAAAGGGCTAATAAAGCCGAAAACAACAAACTCTACAATGGCGAAAGGTCAACTCATTTCCTTCTTGATCAACCCATAAGAAGCGAAGAAAATCTCGATCTCTCTCGTGAAGACTGATTTGCAAGAATGCCTTACGGATGTCTGAAACTACTCCAAACTTGTACTCTCTAAATTTCAACAAAATTGACGGAATCAATTCGATGTGATTTTAACCTTTTTCCAAACAATCATTCAAAGAAGTCTTGTCTTTTTCATGAGCAGACGCATAAAACACAGGCCGGATCTTTGTTGTAAGGCTCTTATGACTGGTCTATGAGGCAGATAATGAATGCCGCTTTCGTCACGTTCAGAAGAAATCATCTCAATTGTTTTTTCCTCTAGCTTTCCTTTAAAGACTTGCTCATGAGATCAACCAAGGTTTTGATTCTGTAATTTCTGAAGAATATTATGTAGTCTCTTTTGGCAAGGTGACAGTGGTGGGTGACCATCAATCCAAGATAACCGGACCTCATAACGACCTTCATTGTTAATTGTCACGGTATTTAAAAAAATATATTTGGCGACTGATACCAATTCCTCTCGTGTTCTGAGTTTGCTTGGTTCTTCAATACCCAATACATGGAAATCCCACAAAGAACTGATGATGGAATCCTTCACTAGAAACGACAAGGTTGAGCTGATCAAAGAGTTGGCTATATTCAGATTGTTGTGCATTGGTATTTTTCCAAGAAAAAACCAACTGAATGGACCAACTGAATCAGCACCAATCAAAATCTCAATAGGTCCAGCAGATTTAATGTCTGACAACTCAATATTGAGATCTCTGAGTTCTTCAATCCATTTTCCAGAACAGACAGGCGAAACCTCACTGCATATTATCGGTTGGTCTGAAACCTCTAAATTAATGAATAATTTTGATTCTTCAATTTGACCACCTAACGTTCATGAAGTCGTTAATTTTGAGAGTCCCTAAATAAACAATGAACAACTTTTTCGTCACCCACTGAATGACATCCCAATTTCTCAGCAGTTGACTTAGGAATGTATGATCGTTGAGAATCACTATCGATCAGAGCCCTCACGTACTTCCACCAAACATGTTCAGTCTCTTAGTTTGCAAAATACATGGATTCGTGAGTCGTTGTAGGTGGTTAGAGATTTTTCAATGTTAGGATCCATATTTGGTTCCTTACTATGATCAAGAGTATCAAGAGACTCCTTGTTGCTAGGCAAATCAGGACACATCATTACCAGATGAGATTTTTGACACATAGCACATTCTAGGATGTCCACGACATCTTTTTGAAGTATGACCAGCTTCCAGGCATCTTAAACAATGTTTGTTACCGATCAAAATACGTTTCTTTTACATCTTCTCTGCCTTGAAACAGTGTTCACCAATGTGAGTAGAACCCCCACAAAATGCAAAATTTGAATTGAAGCTTACCAAGTTTGCGGCATTGGGTACCGGTGAACTCACATTTTGCTTAGCCGAAGAGTTCGAAAGACTTCTCAATAAATGAGCCTTGGCGTTACCTTGACCGACGAAACCGAAACCCTTCGAAGCCAATGTAGTACGCTGCTCGTTTTCAACTTCGCTTTTCAGAAACTTCATGAGGTTTTCAAAACGAGTGTCTAACTTACCCGGACCTGACTCTGTTGAGACATTTATCAGATTCAAATCTATGCAGGGAACGTTGCCATGCTTTCAATAAGTTTTGAGGAAGGCATGACTCAATGAGAGGAAATCTGATATAATGCCTAAAGTATCCAACGATCGAATCTGTGTCTTGATCTGGTGATACGAAATTACTAATTCAAGCTTAGATTTGAATGTAGCATTACACATAACTAACTTAAGCAATTGTCTGACGTAGACCTCAATTTGAAGATCTTCTCTGCCAAAACGAGATAACATGGCTTCGATAATATGATTATAATTTTCCTCAATAGCTAGATAACTATCTACTAGTTGCCTTGATCTACTAGAAAGTACAGTGCTTGAATCAAATAATCAATTTTATCGACTGCCTCGATATCTCTGGCTTCGTGGATCTTCTCAAATTGAGACCAGAATGGTAACCAGTTTCGAATGTCACCATCAAACTTCTCAAATTGTATTGAAGATAATTTAAAACGCCTACTTGTCATGCTGACGTGAAAACATTCAGAATTTGCATCATCGATGTGTTCTACTTCGTGTGTTACCTTTCTGAATATTTCCTCATATTGGAGTTTCAGGGCTGCAAACTTCCTTTTGTAAGAGTCACAATTTGTCATGTCCGCCAATAACTCATCCTCGGTAGCATCACTCTGCAGGAAGTCCTGCAGTTATCATCTTCAACTTGTAAGTCCACCATCTTTGCTTGACTTGAGTCGTACCATATATGTATCTGCTGATCATCGCGTGGGGTTGCTTACATTAACTTTTCGACATCAAATGTTAGTAACGTGAACGATCTACATAAAATAGAACGATACTTTCCATTACCTTCCATTCTTTTACTTCAGAAAGAACAGCAAGTACTTGAAGGCTAATCTGAACAATCTCAATGACAATAGTCCTGTCACGGTCGCCAAAAAATAGAGTCCAGAAGAAAAAAACTACCCGTTTAACTCCGGTTCTCTTAGTTCAATGGAAATTGTCCAATGTGTATCTACTGTTCGTACAGCGATTACTACAAACCCCAACAGCAATGCAATTCATCGGCAAACACTTTTTTACTTTTTATTGATACTAGTACATTGGCAAAAATTGCCAACTCTCTTGACATAAACTGTATTTTCATTATGAAAATTGTAGGTTGGTTTGGTACAAAATTCAAAAGAGATTTCTTAACATTTTCTGAACACTAACAATAGTTATCGTTATCTCCTAATATCACCTTCCTACCTACAACCAGAAATTTAAAAATCCATTTTCAGTTTCTTCATCGAACATTTCTACCAAAGTGATAGTGATGAAGTTTTCGCCAAATCACTTAAAAATTTTATTGTAAAATGTATTAGATGCTTCAACTATTCACGTTTTCAATGAGTTCTCATGAGTATATGTAACGTAGGCATGAGGTATAACACTAATTGATAAGGAAATATAGAGTAAAGGAATCAAATTCGTGGAGAAATTGAAATTATAGTTCAATGGAATACTATTCATCCAGCATGGAAATTAACATGTCATGCCCAGTCCAGTGATGCAATTTATTAAGAGAATATTCATCTCGAAATGAAAAATACCGAGAGTATGGCAGATTATAAAAAGTTACATTGTGTAATCCGTTTTGTTGGCATTAAGGATGAAAAGGGAGAAAAAGAAAACTCCTTGCTGAAAGTGCTGCAATTCATTATGCAGGATTGCACATCTCACTTTTTCATCGCCAGGGACTGCTTTTTTCGCAGTCTCTAGGTTGAAGTGCGCTATGCTGTGATTTCTCAGCGAGAAAATTAAATACCACCATTATGTTATTCTGTTCTGTTTTCGGTTTTTTTTTTGTTCTTTGTTATCGTGTGAGGAAGCCATTCTCTTGGATGTGGTTCAAATACACAATAATGAGAATGCTTCGGAATAAACAAAGTCTTGGCATGTAGATAGGTTTTGTGTTTGTTTTAATATATTTTTAGCATCACGAATAAAGATATGATGTGACAGAATCGTGAATTATGAAAAAATATATCAAGTTCATATAAGAGTTCTTTCATCATCAGAAAAATGTCTTATCGATTTTCTGGTACTGAAAACAAATGACTGAAAAGTCAGTTGAGCTGAAATGACATACAAATGTAACTCACGATATTCAGGAAAAAACTTTTTTGTTTTTATGAAGTTTTATTTCATAAAATTAGTTAGTCACTTGAGAAACCTTCCGTTTGAATCCGTTTGGATTCAGGCGTGTTCCGCTACTCCAAACTTGCTAGTTCCTCTTCGTTCCTCTAGTTCCGGGTAGTACGAGTAGTTCCAACTTCTTTTCTTGAGAAATATTAGTAGAATTATGATTTGATACGGATATTGTGAATATTTGGACCACGCTTGAAAGATGAAAATATCTTCAAATCAATTTGTTGATTTTTCGGTATTTCGCAAATTACTCCTGAAAAAATTGTATTCGAATTTGTTGTCACTATATGAACATGCATTTTTCGATTTGTTTACGAAATCTTCCGTAGATTGAAATTTTGCTCCCTGAAATAATTCTCAACCAAATACTATAATGTTCTCCTTCTCAAATTTCGAATTCAAACGAATTAAATACATCGACAATTATGTAATACCCAACCACATATTTTCGGCAAGCTTATAGCGTGAACTATTTTCTTATATTGTTTACAGAGATTTCATTCAAAAACCATGGGATGAATAGAATCCCAAGATTGGGTTGACCCTACATTGGAAAATTGTTGTTTGGCAAAATATGAAATTGATATACACCAAAAATATGTGACAGAATCTGTTGTATTCCAGTAATACTTTGTAAGATTTTTCTGAACAGTTTACAAAAAAACGTACCTAACACGTGTTTCGCAATACAATAGCTTTCTCGGGCATATTCATACTCAGTTTGTAGTATGCATTCGTCTGAGGAAGTGTGTTGCATATTTGTAAACTGTTTAGTAAAAATCTCCTAATGAAGTGTTATCCGAACACCAAGGATATTCGGTGAAAGAACTGTCCCATTTGAAATGATAGATTTTGAAATAATTGTATTTGAATGAACTTATTTTTGAGATTAACCTCGCAATAACTTTCGATTTCAACAAAACAACAAAATTTTTATTGATTTTTTGTATTTGGTGCTTATTTCAAACAAGAATGAGATTTGATTTGTCTTTGTAGAACACGAGCAAAATAAAGCAATGGATAGTTGAAGAATGCAGTAATTTAATTACTGTTAGTGTATTGAAAACGATAGCAAACAGTTCACAACAAAACACGGGGATCAGACTATCATTTGTCTGTTTGGTGAAATTCGAGTTTTCAGTTCATTTCCGAAACTAAAAGTTTTTTGTTTCTGTTTCTGAAAACGAAGCGAGTCTGTTTTGTAGTGGTTCAATTTTTCGAAGATTCCAATCGGGTAAAAATATATCTAGTACTGTATTTAAATGAAACGAGAAAATTCTGACACCGCACATACTTTTTCAACACCGTGTCTATTGGTGAATATTACAAAAATATTTTTCAATGAATTCACAGCTTTAATCCACGGTATTTTTTCATAACCCAAAAGGGAAGCAGCTATCTTCAGAGTATATTTTTAATCCTTGTCTATAATTCGAATTTGAATAATGTTCATATGCCACCACAATTTTTATATATATTCTTTTGTTTCAGTTAACAATATGGGTGATGGTGCTGAGGCAAATCTTATGGAAAATCGCCGAGTGAACTTTAATCAAAAAATTGCAGACAGGGCCTATCATCATTCATAATTCAATAAGTATAATAATCGTTGTTTGTTTCATTACAGTTGTTGCATACAGTCATTTTTCATCTGTTTAACTAGTTAAATAAAAAAAATGTTTTGTAAATACTGTAGTACTTACTTAGACTAGTAATAAAATCTGTAAATTTTTCAGTGGAGTCAAAACCAGCAAATTAAATGAGTATGCTATAATATTGAGTTTTTCAATTCTTTATAATCTGTTGATGTTAATAATATATCGCAATTTATTGGAATATGATTCAAAAGTTGTGAAATATTTCGTTTTATAATAATATTGTTGATATGTATAACAGTCACGAATAAAGAATGAATGATTTGTTTTTGTTGTTTTATATCATTCCTTTCCTAAAGAAAGTAGTTGAAATATTAACTCACAAGAANATATTAATTCACAAGAATTATTCGAAATGTTCCTATATTGAGGAATTGCATATTCCATAATCAATTTCATGATTTGAGACCCTTTTCCACCAAAGACGCAATAAATACAAAACACTGAAATTTGTCCTTTGGCCGTTTTCCTTCTCCAATGGAAACACGTATTTTTGTTGTCTTTCCAAAATCACGAAGATGGAAACATGAAAAATGTGTAATACCTATATAGATTTGTCGAAAAAAAAAATTAAGGAAAGAAACGTTGCGAAACTTCCGTATATGATGCTTCCTCTACACTGCGTTGCCAATCAATACATTGAATCAATTAAACTCAAAAAGCTATTGGACATGCCACTCAAAGGTAATGAAATCACATACAATAGACTATACAATAAACAAATTCACGATTCATGAAACAAATATTAACGAGAAAATTCAATGAATTCACTACAATGTAACTTTCGAAATCAGCAAAAGAATACCAAAACTGATGTATTTTTCATTTCAATGGCGTTCTGGCGCTAATCATCACACATTTCTCCCAATGCAGTGGATATCATATGAGAAAAAATGTATTATAACAGTTTTCTCCTTATATGTTTTATTTTTCTTCTTATATGGATCATCTACCTTTTTTTACTGGCGTTAACACTTTGAACATGATTTTCATTTTGACATTGAAGGAGGTGGAATACGGATACAGATATTTTGTCAGTGGTTCTTTCTCTGAAGGATTACCGTTACACATCTTGTCATTATTATTTTACATTTTCATGATGAGACTTAAGGCAGGTCAAAACAATGCTGTCTGGTGTTGGATGAAAAATACTTCATTATTCTGGTTCTGAATTTATCTGTTCATTCTCCGTTCGAACATGCTTGTCTTGTCACCGTTCAAGAGATATTGAAGGTGATAGTTCTAATGTCAAAAACTGCTTTATTGGGAGCCCGTTTTTGATTTTTCAATATCTTTTGTGAAAAGGTATGAATATATTATTTAGAATCATTTATTTCTGGAAAATTCCCTTTCCATCTATTTTCACTTCCTAATATGTGATCGTGGGTTACCCAGGTAGCGATCTTGAACGAATCTTGAAGGATGTTGTTACGTCACAAAACATTTGGCGGAACACACGTCTTGCTTCCTTTTCAATTCACCATTGTCCCTCCGACCTCCGCGCGTGCGTATAAGGCCGGTGTCACCAATGGTGAAATGTTAACAATAATAATAATAATAACTGTACCTGAACCCAGATACAAGAACAGGTGACTACCGAACATTCTCCCCACAAATTTTGGTAAATATATATTTAGCAAAATATAAGAAAATAAAAGATTTCGTGCCTCCGGAAAGGGCAAAGTTTTATGAGAGGTCGGGTAAAAATTCCCGCTCTGCATCGGACTTTAGCAACTATTGCAATACCGTCATCACCCGGGAAAAATTTCATTACTCGAGCAAGATTGCATTTTAATGGAGGAAATTTTGGTAAATATATATTTAGCAAAATATAAGAAAATAAAAGATTTCGTGCCTCCGGAAAGGGCAAAGTTTTATGAGAGGTCGGGTAAAGATTCCCGCTCTGCATCGGACTTTAGCAACTATTGCAATACCGTCATCACCCGGGAAAAATTTCATTACTCGAGCAAGATTGCATTTTAATGGAGGAACGTTATCCTTCTTGATAATCACTAATGTACCTTCTGGTAGAGGCGTTCCTGGAAGCGTCCATTTTCCTTTCTGATGAAGAGTACGGAGGTACTCCCGATGCCACCTCTGCCAAAAGGTTGAATGTAACTTTTAAAAAAGCTGAAAACGGTCAAGTCTGCCCATTCTCAGATGTGTTGTAATAGGATACGGAAGTGCGCTTAGGGGTTCAAGGGTTATGAAATGACCAGGCGTAAGAGCTCTCAGGTCATTAGGGTCTGAGCTCATTTTTCACAAAGGCCAAGAGGTTAATATCGATTCTATTTGTACCAATACAGTGTTCAGTTCTTTATAGCCCAATATTTGGTTACCAATGACGCGAGTCAAATGGGATTCAATTGATTTAATACCTGGTTCAGCTAGATCGGCAAAATGACAAACATAAGGTGGATGACAAGTAAATTTAATTTTTTTTTCAGCGAAAGCCTCCTCCATAATAGTCAATAAATATTTATTAGCGCCAACAAAATTTGTTCCATTGTCAGATACTGTTTCAGAACAACGATCACATCTAGCAATAAAACGTCGTAGTGCGCGTAAAAAAATATTTGTTTATAGATCTGAAACCGTTTAAATATGAATAGCCTTTGTGGCAAAATAAACAAAAATACAGACGTGAGCTTTTAGAGTCTTAGATCCTCGAGAACGATGCAAAGAAATTTTAAAAGGCCCTACAAGGTCACATCCAACAATAGTAAATGGCTTAATTTGAGTTATACGATCAGTAGGTGAATTAATGATAATATGGAATTGGATTTGAACGCCAGCACTTGAAACATTTCGAAACGAAACTGCGAATAGCTTGTCAAGCCGACAGCATCCAGAAGTTCTGCACCAATAAAAATACAGTGTCTGCGGACCAGGATAAAAGTACCTATTATGAGCCCCACTAATGATTAGTTCTGTGAGTGCATTATTTGGATAATAAGATGGGATTTTTCGTATCATAGTTGAGCAGAAAATTTTTCAAATGACCTTCTACTCTCAAAATATCATTTTCATCAAGAAATATACTCAACTTTTTGAAACTTTTGCATAATAACTCTTTATTTTTCAGTTCACAAATCTCGTTACAAAAATATTGAAACTGTACATGTAGTAATAAAGCAGCTTGTGAATTATTAATCCAAAGTATGAGTAGAGCCACATTCAGCAAGGAAGCCAGGAACAAAGAACAGAAAATCATATACCACATAGCGAACGAAAACGGATACACCCAAAAGACAATAGATAAATTAGAAAACAGAATCAAACAAAAAATACAGAACAAGGATCAAGCCAACCCAACAGACAAAACAACACAACGATGGACAGCATTTACGTACATAGGACACCAAACCAAAAAACTAACAAACATCTTCAAGCCATTCAACATCAACATCACATAGAAGTCAAACACGAAAATAAAGCAAAAAATAAACAGCTATGAAAGAGAAGAAGACATAAACCAAAACGGGATATACAGTATACAATGCTCGGACAGCAACAAATTCTATATCGGCGAAACCAAGAAAAAACTGATCCAAAGGTACGATGAACACAAAAAGGCATACATAAACCCAATAGTATATAGATGAAACCTCGCAACACACGTCATACAAAACAAACATAACTCCCCCACCAGAGAACATAAAACTCATAAAACAAGTCAATAAGGGAAACCGCATTGACATTTGGGAAAACTTGAACATCCATAAATTTAACAGTCAAAAATCAACTATCGAGGAGCAAGTACAAATCATAACACAACAAGACCTAATATTCAATATATCAAACAAATCAATATACACTCCTTGAAACAATAAACCTAGAGAAGATTCAACACAAAGAATAATACCTGATATAATCCATTGAGGCGTTCGGACCGTATGAAAGGACACACAACAGGATGACACGTTCAGATAGAATAGTGCCTATAGGATGACAGCACGACCAGCTGTCGAAAGCGTTCGCAGATAATAAAGCCTTGACATGATTCTGAACTAGTATTCTATTATTATTAAAGCACTCAAGCATAGCTTTTCACGCCACTGCATAGTTTTTTGATGTAAATTCAAGAGACCCTATAACCTGAGTCGCGCCTCCAGCCAAAGCCGATCGAAGATAATGACACTTCTGAATGTTAGTTATACTTACATTTTGGTGAATTAAAGATTCATAAGTATCGCGAAACTCCAACCAATTTGCATACTCTCCACTAAATGTAGGTAAACTTATAGTAGATAATTTGACAAGTTTTGGTTTGAAATAGAATTATTCGCCAATGGCTGGGAAAGAATTGAGGAATGAGAAGAGACATTATCTTGATTAGATAGAATTTCAAAATCTTTCATAATTTTCTTTGCAATTGAAGTGAGGTTGTAGAAAGAGTCTTCAAATGACTGTCTTTCGGAAATTTCACTTTCTAACTCATCTGTCGAACACTCAATGACATTTTGAATTAGATCAAATTCAATCATAGTTTGTTCTATTCTTTCTAATCTATATTTCAGTTGAATGATATCAAGGTCTGAAAAGTTTGACTTCCCCTTCATATCATCCACATACTTAGAGAATATAGTTAACTTTATATTTAATGAACCCCATTTTCTATTATTCTCACACATCTTGACTGAACTTTGACAATGAATCGTATATAAAGAGCAAACACAGTTCCCAAGCTGGCAAAAACAGTACTTAAAGGAAACGGTATGAGGATAATAAGGATAGGAATGGACTCACTTCATAAAAGGCTTCGAAGATCTCGCTATGGGCACCGTCCTGATCTTGCAGCGAAAGCTGGATGGGCCGGTGACCTGCGTTCTACTAGTTGTCTTGTTTCTGCTGGTAAATCATAAGCGATGATCAGCAACCACGCTCTGTTACCAAATTATGTTATGTCATCATAAGCGATGACCAGCAACCACACTCTGCTACCAAATTATGTTATGTTTTTTATTGCAATAACGACGCTCTGCTACCAAATTATGTTATTGAAAAACTAAAGTCTGAACCGCTTACGTTCTACTAAGAAACTGGGCTGCTTATAGCTTCTAAAACTGTTTTTATTTCGTGAATGTTGTACAATTCCAAATTTTATTATTTGACAATTACGTGACGTTTTTCAATTATTTGAATAAACATTGGCGTTACAAAAAACATTAAAAAAGGGAACAAAATTGAATGTTGATTTCTTCAAATTCTCAAACAAACGTTCTCAGAACCTACCCCACCATGCGGCTGTCGGAGGGTTGAAACGCCAAGTAATGGGCTGCGACAAACATTGTTTCGAAATTTTAGACCAGTCAAGTTTTCCAACAGCATTTTCTAGACCAACGAAACATCTACCGTTGTCACTATAAACTTTCTTAGGCCGACCTCTGCGAGCAACGACACGTCTCAAAGCCAACATGAAAGCATTAGTTGACAACGAAGTAGTTGGTGACATAAAATCTTTTATTTCTGACCGGGATATTATAAGCTTATATCGTCATAGTTACGCTATCAATAAAGAGGGTCATAACTCCCTTGGTATTATAGATTTTATAATTCCCTCTACCTTTCATAAGTAAAAATGAATAGAAATGAAAACTGAACCATATTTTATTTATTCACGTCATTACAAATAATA